>PVJL010001397.1:217500-267924 GCA_004026885.1 Lyroderma lyra | reverse complement strand
GCTGTGGATTCGTTGTTTGTATAAAGGAATGCTGTTGATTTTTGTACATTGATTTTGTATCCTGCAACTTTACTATATTCGTTAATTGTTTCTAATAGTTTCCTGGTGGAATCTTTGGAATTTTTTATATAAAGTATCATGTCATCCGCAAATAGTGACAATTTGACCTCTTCTTTCCCAATTTGGATACCTTTGATTCAAAAATATGGAACGCTTCACGAATTTGCGTGTCATCCTTGCGCAGGGGCCATGCTAATCTTCTCTGTATCGTTCCAATTTTAGTATATGTGCTGCCGAAGCGAGCACTGTGTGTGTCTTTTGATCTGAGGTGAGTCTCTCTCTTTTTTTTTCTTTTTTTTTGGGAGGGTGTCACTGATTAGTAAAAATTACATCGGTCCTAGGTGTACAATTCTACATTACATCTTCCATGTATTGTATTATGTGTTCATCATCCACAGTCAATTCTCTTTCCCTCACCATATATTTGTGTCCCTGACCCTTCCTTCCCCACCCACCTCCCCCCTTACCCTCAGGTAACTACCAAATTATTCACTGTGTCCATGAGTTTTGTTTCTTTGTTGCTATTGATTTTCTGTTAACAATCAAACTAAATTTCTCCATCCCTTTCCCTTATTTTACCCACTCTCCCATCCCTCCTCCCATCTTAAAGAAGTCCCTCTAACATTCTTTGTAGTATTGGTTTAGTGATGAGGAATTACTTTAGCTTTTTCTTATCTGAGAAGTTCTTTATCTGTCCTTCAATTTTGAATGCTAGCCCTGCTGGATACATTATTTTTGGTTGTAGATCCTTGGTTTTCATCATGTTGAATATTTTCTGCCAATCCCTTCTGGCCTGTAAAGTTTCTGGTGAGAAGTCAGCTGAGAGTTAAATGGGTGTTCCTTTATAAACTACTTGCATTTCTCTTGCTGTTTTTAGAATTTTCTCTTTTACTTTAACTTTTGCCATTTGAATTATGATGTGTCTCAGTGTATTCCTGTTTGGGATCATCTTGTTTGGAATTATCTGTGCATCCTGGATTTGTATGTCTATTTCCTTTGCCAGGTTAGGAAAATTTTCAGTCATTATCTTTTCAGATAATTTGTTGATCTCTTGCTTTTCCTCTGTCCCCTCCAGCACATCTATTATTCTGATATTTTTTTGTTTTATATAGTCCCAGAGGAATCTCAATCCATCTTCCTTTTTTCGGAAATAATTTTTTAATTGATCTGGTTGGGTGTTTTCTGCTAGCTTTTCTTGCAGATCACTGTTTTGCACTTCTGTTTTATTTAGTTTAGTAACTTTGTATTCTGTTCTTCATTTCAGTTAATATAGTCATTATCTTACTCTGGTCCTTTATAGTAGTTTATAAGTTTTCTTTGATGCTTGTTGTATCTCTGTTGAAATTATCATTCAGTTCTTTAAGCATTTTTATAATTATTGCTTTGAGCTCTGTTTCTGATGGGTCATCTGTCCCCATCTCTTTAATTTGACCTGCCTTTCTCTGGTTTCTCATTTTGACAAATGCTGCTGCAGTTTCTTTGGTGTTTGTGGCTGATACTGGGCAGGCAGAGGTCTGTTGGGGAGGGATGTTTGTGGCTTTGTTTACTTGCTGTGGCTCTGGGGGTCATGCAGGGAGTTTGGGCGTGATTGTGCCTTTTTGTTCTCGTTTTGTTCCACATGCAGATTATGCCCTGAGCTTTGGGATCAGCTGTCCAGTTTGCTGGTCTTTCAGACCATGCTGGTGTGGGCCAAGAAACATGCACACAGGCCCCCGTCTCCTCCTGCCTGGTGGGAAAGTTTGCTCTGCAGCTCCTCATCGCCCAGTCGCTCCCCCTCCTCTGGGCACTGGAGTAAAGTTTGGCTGCTGCATTTTGTGGACTGGTCTGCGTCTCCTGGGTCCCAAGTGAGGTGGTTGCAGTACTTCACACCCTACCTCTGGGTCCCCTTTCCTCTGACCGGTGGACCGAGTGAGGTCTAGAGCACTCTCTCACCTCCTTGTTCCTCCTCCCTCCTCCATTGGTAGAGTTCCAAGTGGGGACCCCTGTGGCTGCGTCCCTGCGCTTCCCTTTTATTTCTCCTTTGTTTAACCCTCTGCCCTCCTGCAGGTACCTTAATAAAATGAGTGGGTTTCTTAGCTGTGATTGTGCGTTGTGTGGAGGGTCCTTGGTTGAAGTATAGGCATTTTATTAGTTGTAATCTCCAGAGGAGTTTTGCAGGGATCCTTCTCACATTGCCATTTTGTTGCCTCTCCTGAAGTGAGTCTCTTGTAGGCAGCATATATAAAGGTTTTGTTTTCTTTCTTTTTTGTTTTTGTTAGAGGTGAAACCAAGAAGCAGTTTATTAAAAGGAAAATAAGGTGAAACAAAGAGGTAGTTTATTTAAAAGGACAGTACACTCCAAAGGGGTACAAGCAGGCCCAAGCAGGAGTGGCTTAAGGGCCTCAAATGGCAAGGGGAAAGTACACGCCTACGAGGTAGGAGCGGGCGCCGGCAGGAAAATGGCTCAAGAGCCTTGTTTTCATATTTATCCAGTCATCTTATGTCTTTTCATTGGAGCATTTAACCCATTTACATTGAAATTGATTATTGATAGGTACATAGTTGTCGCCATTTTATTATTCATATATATTTATGTTGTTTTTTCTCCTTCTTAAAGAAGTTTCTTTCACATTCCTTGTAATACTCGTTTGATGGTGATGAACTCCTATAGCTTTTTCTTGTCTGGGAATCTCTTTATCTGTCTTTTGATTCTGAATGATAGCTTTTCTGGGTATTGTAACCGTGGCCATAGGTCCTTGCTTTTCATCACTTTGAATATTTTGTGCCAATCCCTTCTGGCCTGGAAAGTTTCTGTTGAGAAATCAGCTGACAGTCTTATAGGAGCTTCCTTGTATTAATAGATAACTAATTGCTCTTCTCTTGCTGCTTTTAAAATTCTATCTTTGTCTTAATTTTTCGTGTTTTAATTGTGATGTGTCTTGGTGTGGGCCTCTTTGGATTCCTCTTGTTTGTGACTCTCTCCACTTTCTGGGCTTGTATGTCTATTTCTTTTTTAGGGAAATTTTCTGTTATTATTTCTTGAAATAGTTTTCAATTCCTCATGCTCCCTCTTCTACTTCTAGAACCCCTATGATATGAATGTTGGTATGCTTGATGTTGTCCCAGAGTCCTATCCTCATTTTTTTGGATTTTTTTTTTATTTTGCTGTTCTAATTGCATGTTTTTGCTACCTTATCTTCCAAATCACTGATTTGATGCTCTGCTTTATCTAATCTACTGTTGTTTCCCTCTAATGTATTCCTCATTTCAGTTATTGCATTCTTCATTTCTGACTGGTTCTTTTTTGTTGTTGTTTTCTAACATTTTTATGTTTCCTATCTTTTTTTGACATCTTCACTAAGATCATTGCACATCCTTATAACAGGTGTTTGGAACTCAGCATTTGGTAGATTGCTTGTCTCTGTTTTATTTATTTTTCTAGAGGTTTGTTCTGTGTTTTCATTTGGGTGATGTTTCTTTGTCTTTCCATTTTGGCTGCCTCCCTGTTTTTGTTTCTATGCTATATCTTCTGGTTTTAGTAGAGTGACCTTATGTAATAGGTGTCCTGTAGAGCCCAGGGACACGGTCTCCCTGGTCACCTTACCTGGTTTCCCTTCGTGTGTGTTGTGTGTGCCCTTCCATTGTAGTTGAGACTGGGTGCTGTTTGTTTATCAAGGGAGGGATTGACCCTCAGGCTGATTGCTTGTGATTACAGTGGAGGAGCTATTGTGTGTGGGCTGACCCTACAGAGCAGGATTCACTTTAGCAGGGCTCTGATGCATGCCCAGTTTCCCCTTGGAGTGTGTCATTTGTAGAGGTGGTTGTGTGGTGCTCTGGTGTTATTTGAAGCTGGCCATCATGTGTTTTAGTTCTGAGTCCTCTTGGGAGGGGCTCTAGTGCAGGCTACGGTCAGCCGCTGCCTACGCCCTGCCTGGGACCACTTGGTATAAACTACAAAGTAATTTGCAGATAGTTGCCACTTGTGTTGGTCTTGGAATTGCCTGGCAGAGGCTCAGCTGTGAACAGAGGCCAGCTGCCACTAGTGTTGGGCTGCTCATCAAGCGGTAGAAGCATGCTGAGAACAGATGCTGCTTGTTTGGGTTTGTGAACCTTTGAGAGATTTTAGTAAAGTCCGAAGCATGAGCAAATACAGGCTGTTTTGTATGGAAAAAAACCACTGAAAGTGGCTTTGATGAGTTCACAAGTTGTGTGGGGCAGGGTCTCAGGGGGTTACTAGGGCACAAGAAGGGTGTCAACTAGATTGATGGAGACTCACATATAGCAGGAGGAGGGCTCAATAAAGAAACAGTGGCATCTGCCAGTACTTCGGAGGAAGCTGCCCATCCAACCCTTGCCACAAAGCCAGACAGTTCAGTTCCTCCCTGTATGTCCCTGACATCTTTCAAGCTGGTGCCCCAGTCCTGGAGCTCAGAGCAAGTGAGTCCATCAGTGAGTAAGTTTGTGCAGATCTGGGCCCTTTAAGAGGATCTAGGACTCCAGCTGCCCTCTGTTTCATTCAGCTACAATCTCTGCTGGTTTTCACAGCCAGAAGTTGTGGGGACTTCTCTTCCTGGCACTGGAACTCTGGGCTGGGGAGCCTGATGTGGGGCTGGAAATCCCTTGCTTCTTGGTGGGTATCCCTGCAGCTGAGATATTCCTCCTGATTTTCAACTGCGACACGTAGGAGTGGAACCAACCTGTTCAGTGTCTATGCCCCTCCTTCCAGTCTCCACAGGACTTCTTATATATTCTTAGTTATAGGACTTCTCTTCAGCTACACTTCAAGTGATTGTCAATGATGGTTGTTCTGTAGTTTAGTTATAATTTTGATGTGGTTGTGAGAGGAAGGTAGGACAGCCTTTAATTATACCACCATCTTAACCAGAAGCTTACCTAACCAATTTTCTGATGAAGGACAATGAAAGTTTGCTTATTTTGCTGGCTACCAGTATCTAAATGCCTAAGGTTATTATATTTCAAGTATCTGAAATTCAGCTAAGTGTTGTGAAAAGGAAACCTAATATAAAAAAAAAAAAAACCATTAAGTTGGATGTAGGGAAACTGTATAAACCATTAGTGATAGGAATTTCATTGCATTTATTTTAATAACTATGTTTGGGGAGGTGAGGTGGAAACACTAGTAGTGTTTCATTGGGAATACAGTTGGTAGATTTTCAAGATTGCTGAAGCTTTATAACTTTAAGCATAAAGTATTTTACTCTTTTTTTAAAAATAGAAATAAAATCAATCGTATAAGTCTCTTTTTTCCTAAGTAGCTCTTGCTGTTTAAGTTAGAAACTGAGCTATTAGCTGGTACATCAATTTTGATAGAGTTTTTGTGCTCTTTTGCTGAATAGTCCCAATCAGTCTTCTAATAGTTTCTCTTATTTTTTGTTACTTAATGAGTGTGATGTTACAGTACTGTTATTTTGTTTTTGTTCTTTTTTAAAATTGTAGTTGACATGCAAGATTATATTAGTTCGAGTATAGCATAGTGATTCCACATGTATATACCATATGAAGTGATTGCCATGGCATTTTATTACAAAGTTGTTATGGCATTATTGATTATATTCTCTAGATACACATTATATCCTGTGACTTACTTTATAACTGGAAATGTGTACCTCTTATTCCCCTATCCTTTTTTTATTTCCTCATCACAACCACCACCCCCTCCTCTCTGGCACCCGTAAATTTGTTCTCTGTATCTATGAGTCTGTTTCTGTTTGCTTCTCTGCTCATTTGTTTTGACCTTCAGATTCCACATGTAAGTGAGATCATGTGGTACTTGTCCTTCTCGTACTTAGATCATTTAGCATAATACCCTCTGGGTCCATTCATGTTGTCACAGCTACAGGGTCTTTATATGACTACTACTCCATTGTGTGTGTGCGTGTGCGCGTGTTTGTGTGCATGAGTGTGTGCGTGCATGTGGCTGTGTGTGCATGCTTGCGCGTGTGTGTCTGCATGCGTGTCTGTGTGCGTGTGTATGCATGCGTGCTTGTGGGTGTCTGTGTGTCTGTGTATCACATCTAGTCAATCAGCTGCCACTGGACACTTAGGTTGCTTCTATATCTTGGTTATTGTAAATAGTGCTGCAGTGAACATAAGGGGCACATACATCTTTTTGAATTAATGTTTTTATTTCTTCAAGTAAATACCCAGAAGTGGAATTTCTGGTACGTATGTTAGTTCTGTTTTTAATTTTTTGAGGAAACTCCATCCTGTTTCCATAGTGGCTGCACCAACTTTTAGTCCCACCAACAGTGCACAAGAGTACCTTTTTCTCCACATCTTTGCCAACACT
Source organism: Lyroderma lyra (assembly GCA_004026885.1). Taxonomy (NCBI): domain Eukaryota; kingdom Metazoa; phylum Chordata; class Mammalia; order Chiroptera; family Megadermatidae; genus Lyroderma; species Lyroderma lyra. Next base: position 261,575 of record PVJL010001397.1, on the reverse strand, counting down.
TGTTATTTGTTGTCTTTTGGGGGTAATAGCGTTTCTGACAGGTGTGCTGTGATAGCTCAGTGTGATTTTTATTTGCATTTTCCTGATCATTAGAGATAATTGGTTCAGCATATTTCATATGTCTGTTGGCCATCTGTATGTCTTCTCTGGATAAGTGTCTATTCAAGTCTCTGCCCATTTTTAATTTGAATTGTTTATTTTTTTGACATTGAGTTATGTGAGTTCTTTATATATTTTGGATATTAACCCTTTATCAGATAAGTCATTTATAAGTATTTTCAATTTGGTAGGTTTCCTTTTTATTTTGTTAATGGTTCACTTTGCTATTCAAAAGCTATTTAGCTTGATATAGTCCCTCCCCTCACCCCCTTTTAAAATTTTTGCCTTTGTTGCTCTTGTCCGAATGGAAATAGCCCAAAAAATACTGCTAAGGCCTGTGTCAAAGAGTTTACTGCCTATTATTTTCCTGTTGTTGGGTGATATTTATGGGAATGTGAATAACCTAACCCTTTGTGGTTTAAGCTAGATTTGATTTGGTGAGGTGTACTGTAAGATATTCCTGGTAAAGACTTTCAAATATAAACAGAGACTTTGTTATCTTATAAATTCTAAATTATTACTTCATGGTCTTAATATGAAATGACTGTGAGATAAATTAGAACTTCAGTTCTTTAAAATGTAAATATAGGAACAAAGCTCTTTTTAAAAGTTCTTGCATTTTTGTTGTCATCTATTTCTTTTGACTTGTTAGTGATAGAGCAGGCAAATAGGATCCAGCTGTAGGATCTGGGCCTCTAGATGGCCCTATAAAATATCTTGAATAGGAGAGAAAGGTTAGTCTGTATGGAGTTGAGTTGATGAAAAAGCAACTATTAATGTTTTGAGAAATCTAAATTATATATTTTTTACATAAAATGTATATGTGTTTGCTTTTTGCTAGTTATGGATTAAACAAAAGTGGAGGTTTTAATTTACTTATTCTTCAGTCAGGAAAAGTACCCAAAAGGACATGTTAATATGAGCCCTTCTATAAGATTGTAAATTACTTGAGGATGTAATAGTAATAATAGCAACCACTAGTATTTATTACTTGCTTCTTCTGTGCCAGTGTTTCACATACTTCATTCTGACTTACTCCTCCCCAAACCTTTGAGATAGATACTGTTATTATAAGCATTTTTACAGATGTGGAAACTATACCTACAAGGTTTAAGTAACTTACCCAAGGCCTCAGACCTAGTAAGTAATGGATCTAAGATTTTAAACTACACTTGTCTGATTTAAAGGCCCCAAATCTTCACCAGTAAGCTATTCTTCCTCCCTTTAATATCATAACATCCCACAGATTTCCCAAAACAATTCCTTACACACAATAAGAACCAAAAAGTATTTGTTGAAATGATACTGCACTGGCTGAAAAAATTCAATCTTAACAGTTTAGTAGACATTGAAACTGTTAAACAAAGCACTTTTAGTATTTTCTCAGTAAATGACAATCTGTTACTTTGAGTGTGATATATTGAAAGTTTAAGCTGGGCGATAGTCCCTTAAAAAGTAAAGGTTAAATGTAGCAAAGTTGATTATTCTGGAATCATTCAGTATTTCATGTAGTCTGGTAGGTATGTCTCTAATTTAACATAAATAAGAACTGAAAGATTGTAGGATGATGGCCTTGTTGCAGCTTGCCTTAGTGAGCTTTAAAGTTTTGTTAGAAAATACTAGGCGTAAATACCTAGAAAAGTTAACCAGGAGATTAAAAAGGTATATATAAAGATGCATGGGTGAAAAATCAACACATTAGATTTAAGAGAAATATTCACATGTGATGCAGAAGGAGCTGTGCTTTGGAGTCAGGTGGACCCAGATTTGAATGTTTCTCAGCCTCCTGACTTTGTGACCTTGAGCAGACAATTCCCAGTTTCTTCATCCAAGTTGAGCTGATGATGCTTATGTTACATAAGTGGGATTACTTATGTGAAGTGCTTGGTATAGTAGATACTCAATTAAAAAATTAGTCTTTATTCATGTTTTGAGAGCAATTCTTTTTAAAAATGGACTCAACTGAAATTTTAACACTTTTCTGGTAAAATAAAACGTAATTCAGGTGTAAGGATTCAAGCATAGTTACTTTAAATGAAGATATGTGAGACACACTTAAAGCATTTCATCAAGTTAGTTCTTTTACCTGCAGAGTCAGGAAGTTGAACAACTCATCTCATTACTAGCTGTAAACTTAACAAGACTCTTCACCTTTCTGAGTTTTAGTTTCCTCATCTATAAAATGGGAGTAGTGCAGAACTTACCCCTTAGGGTACCTGTGAGGATTAATGAAATAATACTTGGCAAATATTAAGTACTTAAGTAAGTTTTAGCTGTTAGGAGTAGTAGTAGTTAGTAGTTGTAATAGTAGCATAGTCCATGCTTAGTATATATGAGGGCTGTCTAGAAAGTATCCAGTCATGTAATATGAAAAATAGAGGCATTTATGGCTGGATTTTTTTTCCTGACAGCCCACATAAATGTGTAAATTAATAGTTATAGAAACTCTTATATTGTTTCTGACAGTTACTTTTATAGATAAAGAAGAAGAAATGAGTAATTCCTACATTGCAGTTATTTAAGACTTAAAATGCAAATGTCGTGACCACTGTTCTGACTGCACTGTGGGCATTAGGTTAGTTTGTGGGCCACTCGGTGGCTGGGGAGCTGCTCTTAGTGTCCTGCTGCACTGGGGGTTCCCGAGATGCAAAGTGTAAGAGCTGATCCCAGGAATTCTTGCATGGTTCCCAAAACTCACCCAGTGAACGAGCCTACAGGTACTTGGTGGTGGCATTAGATGTCGTTCTCAGAGAGAATAATGAAAATGCTTTCCAAAGACAAACCACAGGGTGGTAATAAATAGTCCTTTTGAAAAATGGCAAAGAGCTTTTCTGCCAAAGAGGTTTTGGCTGTATCTAACTCAGAACATTAATTTGCCAGAAGAGGAAGGTGTAATTTTTTTGCAGTTATACCAGGTTACTAGTTTTCTGACATAGGAATTAGAGTTTGAAAAACAGTAAATGCTGGTACTAAATATTTTTTATCTGCCAAATAATCTAAAATTTTTTTTCTTCTTTGCTTCACCTGCTAAATACACAGCAGTATCTACTCACTCCTAAATTTCTCATCTCCCTCAACCTTTTGACTGTTAAACTCAGTAGACAACTATGGCAAACAGTTCATGAGTCACTTGATGTCTACTAAGGGGAAGTATAGAACATACTTATCTGTTCTTTTCTAGGCTAAAGCTTACCTGAAGATTGCTGCAGAAGTGGTAAGAAGATTGCCACCCCCTCTGCAATGATTCCCTAAGGGTCCTGGAAATTTACCTGCTGCTTGATAGGCAGAAGACCTTTTGGAAATCAGCAGTGTGGTTAAAACCTACAGACATAATAGTGATCACAGTTATCTATGTTTTCTTGTATTTCTATAGGAAATAATGTTTTATTTTCAGATTTAATTTCCTAAGCAGTGATTCACAAATAAAATTTTTATATATCAATGTTAACTGCTGCATTTAGAAAAATTTTTTTGAAAGCTAATGTATATCAGTTTTGAACAGACCTGTATTTTATTTTATTGAACTACCCCTTGAAGAATCATGGATTTGTCTTACAAGCCCAACCTTCAGCTCAGGGGAGAACTGTGCTCTTTTTGCGGGATTGCAGAGCTAGTTATTTAAAGTATTTACTAAATTGGTATAAGGACATTGTCACACCCCTCCATCAGGCCGTTTGGTCTGGGTTTGAATCCTGCCTCTACTACTGTCTTTGACAGATTCTTAATATAGATTAAACCTCTTCTTCTTCATGTGGACCAGACTCTACCCTAGAATTAATGAATCAGAATCTCTAGGGGTGGGGCCTGGACATGTGTTGCTTTAAGCTCAAAATGATTTTGAGACTTCTCATTATGATGGCAATGATAGTAATAATAATTAACATTTATCATGTGTTTTCTTGTGTTCTCATAGTTAATCTTTCATTCATGTAAGTGGAGTACTGTTATCTCTGCTTTATAGATGAGGAAACTGAGTATAGGAAAGTTAAATGTCTTGCTGAGGGTTAATATAGTAAGGCATGGAGCTGGAATTTAAATTTAAGCAGTTGGATACTGATCCCTCCTTTGTTTATTTCAAAAGAAATATATTAGTCAGCATTTCCTCAAACTCATTTGACCATGAAATCCCCTCTCCCCACCCCACCCCCTTTTAGGAGCATTTCATGGAGTTTAATTTTCAAAGAATACACTTTGAAAAACATGTATCTTATCTAGTTGAGGCTTAGAGAGTCAAGGACTTCCCAAGGTTAAGCAGCAAGATAGTTACAAAGCTGCAAGTACTGATAAGAGTCATTTGTTAATTCTCAGTTACAAGGAAACTGTCTGTGACCTTTGGCAAATGCCTTGAGGTTCTTTCATTTGTAGTTAAGCAACCAGGAAATTAGGCATAGTTACACATCATTATAAACAGGTTTTCACACATTTAGGTTCACATGGTTGTTTATATCAGCTCTATTTGTAATAGCCAAAACAGCCCAGGGTTTTTCAGTAGATAGGAATGGTTAAACAAACTATGGTATATCTATACCATGAAATACTACTTGGTAATAAAAAAAAGAATAAACTATGGATACATACTGCATTCTAGATAAATTCCAGAGAACTGTACTGAATGAAAAAACTAACCCCAAAAGGTTATGCACCATATGATTCCATTTATATAACATTCTTGAAATGATACAAATATAGAAATGGAGGACAAATTAGTGGTTTCCAGGGGTTAAAGAAAGGGCGTTTAGGGAGGTGGGAATTGTGTTTTTCTATAAAAGGACATCACAGAGATCCTTATGATGATGGAAATGTTCTGTATCATGATTGTATCGATATCAATAATTTGGTTGTGGTATTGTACTATCGTTTTGCAAGATAATATTTGCCATGGGAGGAAATTGGGTAAATTGCATAATGGAAACTGTCTTATTTTTAACAGCTGCATGAATCTCTACAATTATTTTAAAATAAAAATAAAGGTTTAATTTAAAAAATAAGCTGTGTGTCTGAACTGAATGCCCTGGATCAAATTATCCATGCTTTAAAATCACGAATAGAAGTATTTGTGAACACAGTAATCATCATTCATCATCATTCTGAAAAGGAAGTAATGACTTTAAGTTGTAGATATTTATTTGAGGTTTTATTGTCTTTTTGTGGGGGGGGGGGACCAATATAGATAAATCGTTAAGTACTTCTGAATACCAAAAAGGAAACTTGAACAAAGCTTAACTTTGCCTGGAAAAACAATGTTTTAAACAAGCTCCAGAGGCTTTTAAAGTTATGTGCCATAATTTAACATATCTGACAGAGAAATGGGGAAGACAGTCTTTACATAAATACATGACTTAGAAAAGATTCACTGTATGATCACCAGCTCCCTTCTCCTTCTCCCTCACCTACTAGTCTCTGCAGATATTCCAGGAAAACCACTGAAAATATTGTGGTTGGAGTATATATGCAGGCTTAGAAGTTGAGGAAGGAAAAGTTGCTGTAAGAGCAAGAATGAAGCTTACTCTAAAATTTTGCCCCTGGCAGCCTTTGCTAAGCTTCAGAGAGCTGACTTCAAAGATAGACTGTCAAGCACAACTAATCTGCCTGTTGTTAAGGATAATATTTATTCTTCATTTCTTCACATTTCCATAAAGTGTAGAGAATTTCTATTTCACTATCCAGGAGAGAAAGGCGAGCTTCCCGACTCACTCCATTCTAGGAAAGGAAGAGTGACTCGTCTTATGTGTAAACCTCTTCCTGTCTGCATTTCTTTGGTATTAGCCAAATCTTGAGCTTTCTGAGGAAAGCTACAGAGAAAACTGAAGTTGTCCATCTCTGCCTCAGACTTGAATAGGCAAGTCCATTTAATTTAGGGGTAGGGTATTTGGTAACCCATTGTGGCCACGTACCCTCTAATTCAGCTATTTATCATTAATTAAGCTGATACATATTTTTTATCTTTATCTGAATTCTGTGTCTCTCAGTTCCAAACAGGGGAAGAATCCCCCCAACCACACTCCACGAAAACACAAAATACCCTACTGTAATCCTACAAAGTTAGCACTGAGGAGTATGTTTGAAACACTTCTCATGAAGAATAAATTCACCAATGACCAGAAGGTATTTTAAGAGGGATGTGGTGAGGGGAGGAAGGGTATAATGAAGTATACTGCATATACGGTAAAGCACAGAAGACACAAATATACAAGTTAATTAATTTTCTACAAAGTGAACACCGATTTAACTACCAAGTAGCTTAAGAAGTAGAACATTGCCAGCATCCTAGAAGCCCCTGTTTTCCTTCACAATCACTACCCTTCCTTCCCTTACAACGTTAAATCACATGCTGATGTTTTAACACCTAAGCCTGTGCCCTTAAACATTAGTTTTGCCTACTTTTTGAAATTTATATTGAATGGAATTATAAAATAGTTCCTTCATATTGACTGCTTTTATTCTATATTATGTTTCTGAGATACATGTCTGGTGTTGCATGTAGCTGTGATTTGTTCATAGTGTTTGCTGTAGAATATTCCATTGTTTAAATACACAACTTATCCATTCCATTGTAGATGGATATTTGGATTGATTTTAATATTTTACTCTACCAATAAGGCTGCTTTGAACATTCTTAGACGTATTTTCTTGGTATTCGTGTGCTTGCATTTCTGTGGAGTTATTTCTGGGAATGGAATTAGTGCTATTGTTTAGTGCTATCTCATTGTGGTTTTAACTTGCATTTCCTGATTATAAATGAATTTGAGCACCTTTACATACATTTATTGACTAATTAGATATCCTCTTTAGGTAATGCCTAGTCAGATTTCTTGCCCATTTTTCCATTGTGTTGTTGAAGAATGTATATATTCTTATATTCTTGATATGAATCTTTGTCAGTTTTATGTGTTGCAGATATTTTCCCCACTCTTGACTTGTCTTTTACTGTCTTAATGGCATCTTTAAATAAGCAATCTTAATTTTCAACTATTCAAATTTATTATTCTTTATGATTATTGATTTTTGTGCAGTACATCAAAGTCATGATCATATTATCCTGTATTAACTTAGAGAAGTTATAGAATTGTTTGACCTTTTACATTTAGTTCTATTCCTCCTGGAATTGTGAGGGCGGTGTTTGTTATTAGATGAAGAGGGCTTTAAGTTTTTTTTTCTTACTGCTGTCTAATTGTCCCAGTATCACTGAGATTGTTTTTTCCTCCACTATTCTGTAGTACCACCTTCCTTGTCAATTAAATGTCTGTGTTACTATGGGTCTGTTTCTGGGCTTTCTGTTCTGTTCCATTAATTTACTTGTCTGTCTTTGTAACAATAACTCACTGTCTTCTTTATCTTCACTTTGTTCTTCCAGAATTTTTTTACAACTCTTGATTTTTTTGTATTTCTATATAAATCTTAGGGGCGGTATATGAAGTTCAACAATAACAACATCAAGAAACTACTAGAGAGTTTCAATTTTGCTTAGGATAGAGAAGACTGGAAAGCATATCATACCCACCTTTACAACAAGAAAAAACTACATGATCTATAAAAATCATTAATTTTTCTTAAACTAACTAGAGAAGCTAAGTTACAATTCAGCCAAGTAGCCTGAAATGTAAACAAAGACCCCTCCAAGGAAATACAGGATGCAAGCATTGCCTTACCTTTGAAGGATAAAGAAGAAATAGCTGTCAAGTTCCCTACAAACAAGTAAGAAAAATTCAATGACACATTTTAATAAATTGCTAAAAGGTGAGTGTGAGAGAACAGGAGAATCTAGAACCCCTGGTGCTCCTAATAGAAGGGGAATTTGAACCTACTCCTAGGCTTTTCTCTGTGGACCATTTTGGGTGTCTAAGAGAATAATTGAGCATGGGGCAGGGGACTGGAAAAAGCTTTCCTTAGTGGTAGGCTTGGAGAAGGAGAGCAGCTGTGGGACAAACATAAATTACTGGGGGAGAGTAGCAAGTTTGTTGTTCTCAAATGAAGACCCATTATGACTAGGGGAGAGGAAAGAAAAACCCTCTATTCCTGAGAGGAACAGGAAGCCATCCTGGCCCCTAGCCATTAAACATATCCCATTCTGGGAGAGGTGAGTGGTGGAACCCCTGAGAAAGCCCAATCACCAAGACTCAGGACCCAAGGCTTGCCTGAAGCTGAGGCTGGACCAGGACAGCAAAGAGCCCCCGGCCCCACAGCAAACTAGCAAGCACTGCATATGAAGCAACAGAAGTCTGCTGCTGGAGGAGGGAGCAAGAATATGAATAGAGAAGGTCAAAGGATAAGGATGGAACAGGAACTAAGAAAATATCCTTAAACTTAAGCGCAAGGTATTAGCAAGGGCACACTAGGCAGGCACCAGAGCCCTGCTACAGTGAATCTTGCTGCATAGGGTCAGCCCCTGCAAAATAGCTCCTCCACTGTGGTCACAGCCAGTCCTCAACAACCAATCAGCCCGATGATCAGTCCCTCCCATTGATATTCAAACAGCAACCAAGGCTCAACTACAACAGGAAGACACACAAAACCCACACAATGGACACATTTGGAGCACCGGGCTCTGGTGACCAGGGAGACTGTGCCACTGGGTCCCACAGCACACCTACTACATAAGGCCACTCTACTAAGACCGGGAGGCATAGCAGCCTACCTAATACATAGAAACAAACATAGGAAGGCACCCAAAATGGGGAGACAAAGAAACATGTCTTAAATAAAAGAATAGAACAAAGCTCCAGGAAAAGAACTAAACAAAATGGAGAAAAGCAATCTACCAGACACAGAGTTCCAACACTGCTTGTAAGGATGCTCAGTGATCACAGGAGAACTTTAACAAAGAGATAGGAAACATTAAAATAGAGAGAACATAAAAAAGAACCAATCAGAAACAAATACAATAACTGAGTGCTTGCTTCAGCAGCACATATACTAAAAAGGAATACAATAACTGAGATGAAGACTACATTAGTGGGAATCAACAGTAGATTAGATGAAGCAGAGGATCAAATCAGCGATTTAGAAGATGAGGTAGCAGAAAACAACCAATCAGAACAGCAAAAAGAAAAAAGAATCCAAAAAAAAAAATGAGGATAATTTAAGGGGCCTCAAGTATACCAACATTCACATCATAAGGTGTACTAGAAGGAGAACAGAGAGAATAAGGGATTCAGAACTATGTGAAGAAATAATGAGAGAGAACTTCCCTAACCTGGTGAAGGAAATGGATATAAAACCACAGGAAGCTCAGAGAATCCCAAACAAGATGAATCCAAGGAGGCTGACATCAAGACACTTCACAGTCAAAATGCCAAAAGTTAGAGACACAGAATGAATCATTTTTTGTGGCTGTGGTTTTCTTTTTTTTTTTAATTGTTAAATTTATTGGGGTGACGCTGGTCAGCAAAAATTACATAGGTTCTAGGTGTACAACTCTACAGTGTATCGTCTACACATTGCACTGTGTGTTCACCACCCAGAGTCAGTTCTCCTTCCATCACTGTATAGTTGACTCCCCCTCCCTCTTTTCCTTCCCACTCCCCTGGTATTCTCAGGTAGCCACTAAACGATTGACTGTGTCCATGAGTTTTTGTTCTTTGTTGCTTTCAGTTTTATGTTCCACACATGAATGAAGTCACATAGTTCTTGTTTTTTTCTGTCTGGCTTATTTCACTAAGCATGATGATCTCAGGGTCCATCCATGTTGTTGCAAATGGCAGTATTTCATCTTTTCTTACAGCTGAGTAATATTCCATTGTGTATATGTACCACAGCTTCTTTATCCAGTCATCTGTCGCAGGGCACTTTTGTTGTTTCCATGACTTGGCCACTGTGAACAGTGCTGCAATGAACATTGGGGTACATAAAAGTCTTTGCATACTAAGGTTTTCAAAATTTGGAGGTAGATCCCCAGAAGGGGGATTGCTGGGTCAAATGGTAGTTCCATTCCCAATTTTCTGAGGAACCTCCACACTGCCTTCCACAGTGGTTGTACCAGTTTGCACTCCCACCAGCAGTGTGCCAGAGTTCCTTTTTCTCCACATCCTCTCCAGCACTTGTTATTCCTTGTCTTGTTGATAACAGCCATTCTCACAGGTGTGAGGTGGTATCTCATTGTGGTTTGTGGTTTTGATTTGCATTTCCCTAATAGCTAATGAAGTTGAATATTTTTTCATATGTGTATAGGCCATTTGTATGTCTTCATCGGTGAAGTGTTTGTTCAGGTCCTCTGTCCACTTTTTAATGGGTTGTTTGTTTTTTTCTTATTGAGTCATACAAGTTCTTTATATTTTAGATATTAGTCCTTCATCAGATGTGTTGTTTACAAATATTTTCTCCCATTCGGTTGGTTTTCTCTTTGCTTTATTTATTTTTTTTTTATTGGTCTCTTTGCTTTATTGATAGTTTCTTTTGCTGTGCAGAAGCTTTTTAGTTTAATATAGTTCCATTTATTTATTTTTGCTTTTACTTTCCTTGCCTTTGAGGTTAGGATCATGAAGTCCTCCTTGAACCTGAGGTCTATTAGTTTACTTCCGATGTTTTCTTCTGGTCTTATTGTTTCAGGTCTTATATGGAGGTCTTTAATCCATTTTGAATTAATTTTAATATATGGTGACAGTTCACAGCTCAGATTCAAAAGAATGAATCTTAAAAGCAGCAGGAGAAAAGCAGTTAGTTACCTATAAGGGAGCTCCCATAAGACTGTCATCTAATTTCTCAACAGAAACTGCAGGCCAAAAGGGACTGGCACAAAATATTCAAAGTAATGAAAAACAAGGACCTACAGTCAAGGTTACCCAGAAAAGCTATCATTCAGAATCAAAGGGTAGATAAAGAGCTTCCCATACAAGAAAAAACTATAGAGGTTCATCACCACCAAGCCAATATTACAAGGAATGTGAAAGAACTTTAAGAAGAAGAAGGAAAAATAAAGATAAAAAATATGAATAATAAAATGGCAATAACTACATAACTATTAACAATTACTTTAAATGTAAATGAATTAAGTGCTCCAATCAAATTAAATGCTCCACATAGGGGCTGAATGGAGAAGAAAACAAGACCCTTACATGTGCTGCCTACAAGAGACTCATTGCAGATCAAAAGCCACACACACACTGACAGTAAAGGGATGGGAAAAAGATATTTCATGAAAATGAAAATTTAAAAAACAAAAAAGCTGGGTAGCAATAGTTATACCAAATAAAGTAGACTTTAAAACAAAGGCTATAACAACAAAGAAGGACCCAGTAATCCCAGTTCTGAATATTTATCTGAAGAGTCCAAAAATGGACATATGTTCATTGCAGCATTGTTTACAGAGATATGAAGGCAACCTGGGTGTTCGTTAATGGAAGAATGGAAAAGAGGAGGTGATACATACATACAATGGAATATTACTCAGCCATAAAAAAGAAAGAAATCTTGCCATCTGCAGCAACATAGTTGGACCTAGAGGGTATTGTGCGAAATGGAGTAAGTCAGAGAAAGACAAATGCCACATCATTTCACTTATATGTGGAATCTAAAAACAAAATAAATGGACAAACAAAAGAGACAGACTCATACAGAGATCATTTTGATGGTTGACAGATGGGAGGGGGTTGGAGGGATGAAAAGAGAGGAAGGGATTAAGAAACATAAATTGGTAGTTACAAAACAGTCATAAGTATGTAAAGTAAAGCATAGGGAATATGGTAATAAGTATGTATAGTGCCAGCTGGGTACTAGACTAGTCAGGGGGATCACTTCTTAAATTATATAAGTGTCTAACCACTATGCTGCACAACTGAAATTAATATAAAATAATATTCAATGTCAACTGTAATTGAAAATTTTAAAATAGTTGGGGAAGGTATAAGGGAGTAAGAGTTTCAAATTTCCAGGTATAAAATGAGTTAAGTCATGGGGCTATAACATACAGCATAGGAAATATAGTCAATAATATTGTGATAGTGTGGTACAGTGTCAGATGGTTGTTGAACTTACCATGGTGATCTCTCCTTTAGATATATAAATGTTGATTAACTATGGTGTATCCTTGAAATTAGTATAATATTGTGTATTAGGTATATTTTAATAAAAATCTTTAAAAAAGGAAATAGGCTTATACAGATAAGATTATTTTCAACAAAGGTATTAAAGCAGTTCAGTGAGGAATAGATCTTTTCATCACTTGTGCTGGAACAATTAGACATCTTTTTGCAAAGACATGAACCTCGCCTTATACCTTACACAGCTACAAAAAGTAAATCCAAATGGATGATATACCTAAATGCAAAAACTAAAAATATGAAACTTCTAGAAGGAAAACTTAGGAGAAAAACTTCATGATCTTGAGTTAGGCAACTATTTCTTAAGTAGGGCACAGAAAATCACTATAAAACTAAAAAAAGAAAAAATTTGGTAAATTGTACTTCATGAAAAAAACAGCTGTTTGAAAAACAAAGTTAAGAAAATTAAAAGTCAATTTACAGACTGAGAGAAAACGTTTGTAAAATATATGTCACAAAGAATTTGTATCTAAATTATATGAAAAACTCTTATAACCCATTAAGAAGAAGACAAAACAAAAAACAAAACCCAGTTTTAAAATGGGCAAAGGATGTTACTAGAGTCTTCACCAAAGAGGTATCAAAAAACAACATGATAAATGCTCAACATCTTTAGTCATTAGGGCAATGTGAAATCAGAACAAACAAACAACGTAAACCCCACGATGAGATACCACTACGGAACCATGAAAATGGCTGCGATGGAAAAGACTGACCACACCAAGTGCTGGTGATGTTGTGGATCCACTGCAACTCTCATACATGGTTGGTGGGAATGTAAATTAGTAGATTTACATTTGGAAAACAGTTTGGCTCATTCTTAAAAATCAAAACAAAACAACACAGCCTAAAGATGCACTTGCCATACAATCTAAAAGCTGGAAACAACTCAATGTCCACCAAAAAGTGATGGGATAAATTAAATAGAACACTCTTAGCAATAAAGTGGAATGAATTATTGATAAAATAATATGAGTAAATTGTAAAATAATTCTGACTAAAATAAGCACACAAAGGTGTAACCTATATAACTCTGTTTATATACAGTTCTAGAAAATCCATTCTTAACTACTTAACACAGGAGGTTAGTGGTCACCTGCAGATGGTATTGGAGGAGAAACGACATGGAGAGAGCAGCAGGTTAAAAAGGAAATGAGGATACTTTGGGAAGTGATAGAAATGTTCATTAATGTGATTATGGTAGAAGTGTATACATAGATCAAAACGTATCAAATTCTACACTTTAAATATATGCAGTTTATTGTACATCAGTTATACTTCAATAAAATTATTAAAAATTATTAATGAATTGCTTTCTGATATTGAATTATACTTTTCAGAAGAGTAGTTTTACAAGAAGATAAGTGTTTTCAGTGCCTGAAATGTCACAATTTACATGCATGGTTGTTTTCAAATCTCTTTTTCGAAGTGTCATTTTTATTTTTTTAATTAAAGATACTTTATTGAAAACTAGATGAGCGTCCTCTCTTCTTTGGTGCAAGTTAGTTTGAGTGACTACTGACATTTGGAGTTCAAGTTGAAACTTGAAAGGTAATCAATTCAATTATTTGCTTTCTTTTCTTCTGCCACATCCTATTGTGTGATCTCAAGCAGCAAATTGTTTCCACATTGAAAACTATTTTTAAATAATTTGGCTGAAAGTTTCAGTGGTAATAGAACTTGGCCGTAGACCACTTTCCTAATCAGAAACCCTTATTTAAATAACATTTAAACCCAGTTTTTAGTTTAAAGTATATGAATGCTTTGAAACCCTTGCTAAACTCTAAAATTGGATGACCTATATAAATATTAATCTGTCATACTATCAATTTATTTATTTAAAAGTAGCTGAGTTTTATTCCTGGGAATGTCAGGTTCATAACAACAGATAACTTGGTTAAAGCATAAAGGATGCTTAATACAAAAGAATATTATTTAATTAAAAAAGACAACAAAAAGTGGTTTTGTATTTAAATTTTCTTTCAAACAACTTCCATGCACTTTATTATTTTTAATCTTTTATAGATAGTTTAAGGTTCTATAGCTGTTAGTTTTCGTTTTGGCTCATGTATACCCTATGCCATTGGTAATTTTTCTACTACAGGTTGGGCCTTTAGGACAACCATCATCTGTCTCTTACAAACTGAATATATCAAGCAATAATAATTCTATTTTTATTATTTAAGAAATAAGATAGAAACAAATTATCTTCAACTATATCTGTTTCAAGTGTTAAAAAAAACATTTTGAAGAATATGGGTGTTGCAGCTGTTGAACTATTGTTTAAACATTATCTTGCACACTGCCTAAGGCATTTAATTATGGTTCACACCCTTGTTTCTTTATCATCTCTTTAGATGGAGAACTATACAGACACATTGTAAACCACCATAAGAACATGTTATTACACTGTCTCTGCTGATGGAAGTATGTTTGAATTATGCTGTAAAAATTCTTTGCAAATAAATTTCATTCATCACTGGTTTCTTTTTGTTGTTTACTAATCATAGTTACTCACATAGATCAAGTACAAAAGAAAGACAACATATCCAAGCTAAAAGGCCTTATTGTGACTGGACTCGAAGGTCGGCAATAGTGATTAGTCCAAAATTCATTTAACATGGATTTTATATTTCTTCAAAAATATTTTAACTCTTTTCCAGCCCATATTTGCTTTTGTGGAGCTCATGCTCAAAGACACCAAAACTATCACAAAGTAAATTCTAAAACTAGTAAGACAGATGTCACCCCAATAAGTCTAACAATAAAAATGAATTAAAAAAAAAATAAAACTAGTAAGAGGCAAACTCTGACTTGAAGTAAATTAGTAGCTTTAGGGAAGTGGATTGGAGAAAGATCTGGAATCAAGTTTGAAGAATAGATTGTTGAATAGGAGGAAATAATATAAGCAAAGAAATAGAGGGTATAAATGGGTGGAATGTGCTGTAGATGAAGGAGCTGTTGGAAAACTAGCCTATTTAGAGAGTTGGTTTCATATTTGGAAGTAATGGATAATAGGATGAAAAACTGATCAGATTACAGAGAGCCTTGAATGACAGGAAAGGCAGTTTGACAATGACACAACAAACAAGCAGTCATAAACTTTTTAAAATTTATTTATTTACAATATGTGCCTTCCAGACAAAATTTTAAAGGTATAAAAAGGCATTTCATGAAAAATGATTCTCCCATTTAATAATGCCTAACAAATTGATTTAACACTTATATGAAGAGCACAGATTTAATAATAACTGAAAAACCCCTAAAGATGAAAACTAAGTGGGAGGAGAGGAGGGCAGCTACCCTATCAGATATCAAGGCTTACTATAAATTTTTAGTAATTAAGACAGTTTGGCGTTAATATACGGACAGAAAAATCAAGATAAAAAGAGCCTAGAAACAGTCTGTGCGTATTTGAACCCTTGGTTTATGATAAAACGGGTATTGCCAATGACTGGGGAAGCAGTGCTGGGAAAATTGGTTATCCATAAGAAGCAAATGGATCCCTACCCCATGCCATATAAAAATCAATTTTAAAGGTAAAATTATAAAACCTTTGTGACCTTAGGAGAGAAGAATATCTTAAACAAGATACAACATGCACTAATCATAAAAGGAAAGATTGATAAATTTAGCTACATTAAAATTAAGACTGTCACTTCAATAAAAGACATCATAAAGAAATTGAGAAGACAAGCCATCAGCTGGGAAAACATTGCGGCACCTGTAACTGGTTGTTCTGAATAATTCAAGGACACCTACAGATCAATAAAAAAAAAAGGATAACTTAATTGGAAACTAGGCAGTAGAAACAAAACATGCATTTCACAGAAGAGGAAACATGAATGTCCAATAAACATAAGAAAAGAAGCTCAGTCCCAGAAGTAATCAGGAAAATGCAAATCAAAACCAATGAGATGCCATTTATACTCACTGGATTGTAGAAATTAAGAAGTCTTAAAACAACATATTGAAGGGGATTTGTCTTAGACATTGCTGGTGAAATGGCAAACAACCACTTTGGAGAATACTTCATTGTATTATTGCACTCATAACTTACTACTCTGTCCTGGTGTTTCCTAGAGGACTTCTTGCACATGTGCACCAGAAGACCCCTAAGAATGTATACAGCAGTGGTGTTGAGAGTAGCAAAACCTGTGGATAACCCAAATGCCAGGTGACAGAGGGACGGATAAATTCATTGTAGTATAGTCATAGTCACACAGAGGATATTATGTAGCTGTGAAGATGAATGAACTACAGCTGCTTTTTTTAAATGGATGAATCTTAGGAACATAATGTATGAAAATGGCAAGTACTGTAAATACTGAAAACTATTTACAGTACAGGGGCCCTGTTTCAGCAATGCCATTGCGAAGACTCTACCGCAAAGCCATTTTATAAAGCTCAAACACAAAGCAACACCAAATAATACTTGGTATAGCCATATAAACGTGATAAAATTTCTTAAGAAACTATGGGAATGATAAACATTAAGATCATGTAAAAGTTATTTCTAGGGTGAGAGATGGAGATAAAGCAGGAAAGGTACACAAAGGTAAATACAGTATTGGCAATATATTCCCTTTTAAATTGGGAGGGTAGATGGGATCATGGGTATTGTTTTGTTCCTTTTTTTTTATATTACATTTTTTTAAATTCATTTTTATTGTTAGACTTATTGGGGTGACATCTGTTAGCAAGGATTACATAGGTTTGTGTTTTGTTTCTTTTTTTTTTTTCTGATGCAAGTCTTTTATTTTTTTTTTATTTTTATTTTTTTTTTAAATTCATTTTTATTGTTAGACTTATTGGGGTGACATCTGTTAGCAAGGATTACATAGGTTTCAGGCATACAATTCTACAGTGCATTGTCAACTTGATGTATAATAAGTTCACTACCTAATGTGACTTCTCTTTCCATCACCTTATATTTAGCTTCCCCCCCTTGTGTTTTGTTTCTTGACTCACTTGTACACCTATGTATTCTTCTGTGTGTCTGAAATACAACTTTCAGTTGGAGAAAAATGTCTTTCCTCCTTCTACTTAACCCCCATTTCCCTTCCACAGAGGTTTGTTAAATAAATGGTGAAACATCTATACAGTGGAGTATGATTCAGCTATTGAAGGAGAATAAAGCAGCTTCTTATGTTCTGAAATGACATGATCACTGTGTTATATTGTTAAAAGAAAAAGCATGTGTAGAACGCTACAATTTGCATTAATGCATAAACACACACACACACACATATGTATAATATGCATGTGCCAACTGTCACAGGTTACTAAGAAACTGGCTCTCATAAATTCTTGACTTTGGAAGTGAATTATGGAAAACATGTTTTTAAAATATTGATCCACAGTGCATAAATTATATAAATGTCTAACCACTACAAAGTCATACAATTAAGTTCTCAAACTTGCCACTGTGCATTTAAGCTGGCAGCATTAGACAAACAACTGGGAAGGTTTCATAACCTTGATATATCTGTGTATTAGAGCTTTTGTGTCGACGTGTGGCAGTGTCTTGCTGAGTGGCATTCAGTATTGTTACTCTTGTGAGAGCTTGAATTAGAGCAACGAACAAACATTAAATTTCTTTTTTTTATTTCATCACCATATATTTAGCTCCTCCTCCCTCCCCTCCCACCCCCTCCCTCTAAACATTAAATTTCTTGGTAAACTTGGCAGGAGTGGAAGTGAAATCAGCGACATGTTA
Organism: Lyroderma lyra; assembly: GCA_004026885.1. Taxonomy (NCBI): domain Eukaryota; kingdom Metazoa; phylum Chordata; class Mammalia; order Chiroptera; family Megadermatidae; genus Lyroderma; species Lyroderma lyra. The sequence goes on along the minus strand of PVJL010001397.1, from coordinate 243,722 downwards.
GCCCAAGTGTATGGAGATAATGCCACGAAGAAGATGGCAGTGTACAAATAGATTAAATGTTATTCTGAGGGTAGAGAAAGTGTCACTGATGAAGAGAGGTCAGGGTGGCCAGTAATAAGCAGAACTGACAAAAACATTGCAAAAATTCGTCAAACTGTACATCAAAATTGTTGACTGACTGTGAGAAGCATAGCAGACCAAATAAACACCAATATAGAAATGAAAAATTGTAACTGAAAATCTTGACATGAGAAATGTGTGTGCAAAAATAGTCCTAAAGGAGCTCACTGATGAACAAAAGCAAATGAGAGTCAAAATTTGCCAAGACCTTTTGGAGAGGCAAGATGATGTTTTGGGCCATGTTATCACTGGTGATGAGACACGGCTGTACCAATACGACCCTGAAACAAAGCATCAAAGTGCACGATGGAAGTCAGTCAGTTCTCCATGACCAAAAAGTTCCACCAGTCCAAATCAAGAATCAAAATGATGTTGTTAACTTTTTTGATATGAGAGGGATTGTTCATTTTGAATTTGTACTAACTGGCCAAGGAGTCAACCAAGCTTGCTATTTGGAAGTGGTGAAAAGGCTGAGTGAAAAAGTTAGACGTAAACAACCTGAACTTTTTACCAACAACTCACGGCTCTTGCATGACGACAATGCACCAGCTCCCACGACACTATCTGTGAGGGACTTTTTAGCCAGTACACAAATAACTGTATTGGAACACCCTCCCTACTCACCTGATCTGGCCCCCAATGACTTATTTCTGTACCTGATGATAAAGGAAATATTCAAAGAAAGGCAGTTTGTTGACATGCAGGACATCAAGGGTCATACGACGACAACTCTGATGGCCATTCCAGAAAAAGAGTTCCAGAATTGCTTTGAAGGGTGGACTAGGTGCTGGCATCAGTACACAGCTTCCCAAGGGGAGTACTTCAAAGATGCCCATAGTGATATTCAGCAATGAGGTATGTAGCACTTTCTCTAAGATGAGTTTGCAAACTTGTCAGACCTTGTATGCGGTACATCTGAAACTAATACAATATTGAATCCCAACTATAATTGAAAAAAAGATCATTACAGAAATTGATCCAACCATATGTAGGAAACAAGGTAGTGGCAGTGTGGGGATGGGGTTGTAAGGGAGGTGCATTCAATAACAAAATCAGAAAGAACAGGGAGACCAGCTGGAAAACCATACAGAAAACCAGCCACGAGGGAACCAGGGCAGGAGAAGTGCGATGGAAGAGCATAACGAAGGGAAGGATGTACTTTGACACTGTAAATGATTAAATGGTTCATTCTGCCTACTTACTGTTGCCAAAACCCAATAGTTTGAAAAGTCATGTAAAACTACATTTTTAATCTACTAAATACAATTGATTTTAGTATCTTATTTGTGACTTGCTGAATTCCAGCTGTGGTCATGGAATGTCACAACACAAATAGACGGTCTTTAGAAGGTTTTGTGGACTCTGTTTGCATTAAAGCCACAAAGGGAGGAATCTGTACAGTCTGAAATTCTTCCTGACTTATTCTGTATAAACTAATTTTTTTCTATTACCATATATTTAGCTCCCCCTCCCTCCTCTGCCACTCCCTCCCTTTTCTCCCCCCCTGACTTGTCCCCAAATAAAAATTAAACTATTGATTGTGTCCATGGGTTATTTGTTTGTTTGTTCATTTTGGTTTTTTTTTTCTTTGTTTTGTTTTTTATCTTGCATCCTGAAAAGGACTAAATTGATGTCTTTGGTGGGATTATAAAAACATTTGCCTACTAATGTGCCTTGTGTAGCCAAAAATACTCTCTTAACTGGGTATACTAAGAAAAAGTACTTGTAAGGCAGAAAGTAATATTATATGATTTATTCTCTGGACGCCTATAATTAAATTGAATAAAAACATTATAAACTTTTTCTTTGCCTAATGACATTATGTTAGGGATTTTTGCATATGTATACTATTGTATTCACAGTTAGGAGTTGTTGATGTTTCTTAAATTGTCCCATCAATTATTGACATGCCCATATTTTTACTAATTTGTAGTAGAATCTGCTGGCAATCTAAAGTAAAATCGTCCTAGTCACCTTTTCGTCACCCCTACCCCCTCACGTCTTCTCTCCTCACCTCCTGCCATCGTTGCTTCTCTTGCAGTTGCTCTACTTGCCACAGCGAGGCCAGGAGCTAGTTATGTGCTGACGTATCGATTGTAGTGTTTACATGTGTGATCCTCGGCTGTCCCACTTTTCCTGAACCTCACATGGAGTCGTCAGTCTCACCAGTACAAATCAATTCTTGTTGAAGTACCTGAGTCTTTGAACATCTGTTGTCCTTTGCGTCATTTATGGGACTCAGAAGAGATCCACTTGGCTTTTACTTTTTATCTCATACCACAGGGATTTTCTAACACTTGTGTTATTTCCTGTGACCCTGAGATTGTTTCATTTTCCTGCAAGAGGAGGAAAAAGAGATCTAAATGCTACTTATGGTTGCATAAAGTTTATTTTAGGAACTCTTTTTTTCCTATTACCTCCTATTTTCCTAGCTAAAGATATTATAGGGACTGTTGGGTGATGTGTCCTCCTTTGCACCAAGGAAATGGTGTACAAAAACTTTCTTTTATTGACAAGAAAGTTTTAAGATATTTTGTTGACCCTCTAATTCAAATTCCAGGCTTGGTATGTTTTGTAGAGATAAAAAACATTGTTCTGAATCTATCTGCTTATTCTTTAATTAGCATTCCGACTGTTGCGGAAATGCTTGGCTTTATTTACTCTCGCTCTACACTCACCGATTTTTATATAAGTACTGTACATAAAATCACCAAAAAACAACAATATCAAAACCTTTTATTAGTTTATGACTTTATGATGAGGAGAGAAAGTTTTTACTATCTTGAATAAGCAAGTAATTGTTTTCTAGTGAATCAGGGAGATTTATCCTTTCCAGGGAGGAATTTTCATATAAACAAGCTTTTTGTATCTAAGGCTTCCAAATAATTGCATTTTACAATGAATATCAAAAATAAAGATTCATAATAACCACTTATTAGTAAAGAATGGGACACAGGAGCTATTTAGTCAAGTTGCCTTTTTATGAAATGAAGTATTGTAAGGATAGGAAAATATGCCATCTAAGTATTTAGAACCTGTATAATCCGCTTTTATTTCTGAATGATGGCTTTAATTGTCATGTTTTTTAGACTGCTTTAGTGTCCCAGGCTTTTAGAAACAAGTATGTATGTGACTTGCTTGCACATTTTCTAAGAGCGTATTTCTAGATGCAGACTAGGCACTGCCACTTCCGTTTCGGTCTCACTTCACAACTCTGTGAATACAAGTCCTTGTCGCAAACTCATTTACTTAACGATTCATAGCAACCCTACCATGTTATTATTTTAATCAATAAATAAAGGAGCTATCGAGTCCCATATCAATAAGGGCGTTAGTCTCCAACTCCAAAATTAGTTTGAGGAAAGGGGGAGGGTTGATTTCCTGATGACATGAGAGACCAAACCGTGGGCACAATTCCCCTTTGTGTGCTCAGTTCCTCTGTGGTGGAAAATACCTTACCAACCTGAGTTTTTTAGTAAGCCTAAGGTACCCACTTTTTCAGGTACAAGAAAAGGGCTTGGACGGTTCAACAAATTTGCCTGCATCAGACTGTCAGAGGAAAATACAGTCATCCCCAGGTATGTGCTGGGGACAGCTTCCAGGACCCCTTTCAGATACCACAATGCACAAATGCGCGAGTCCCTGACATGCGGCGGCACAGAACAACGCACGCACCCGGCCCTTGGCATGCGTGACTTTCCAGTCGTGGGTCAAAAACAGTGTTTTCCATCGCAGTTGGTTGGCTCTTCGAACGTGAAATCTGTGGATAGGGAGGGCCCACTCTATGCCCCAAGAAACTCAGGAATCACGTTAAACTTGTATTGGCTGCAACAGCTGAGAGTATTCAGTGGGTGGGATTCTGGTCACGTCGCCCTACGCTATCCTTGGAATTGCTGTGCTTTACTTTCTGGAGCGGTACGTGTGAATTCGAAGAGAAATTTAAATCAAACAACTTTATCAGATAAATGAGAATAAATGTAAGTGACATTGGATTAAATATTAAGCATACAATTTGGACTCTGAAGGATTTGTTTTAGTTTATAGCTTTAAAGAAATATTTCCTTTCTCCCAACACTGTTGCTGTGGGGTTTTTTTCCTTTATTTTTTTTTTTTTGTGGTGGGGGGTTGTTTTGTTTTTCATAATGATTGGGGGCAGTACTCAAGAGAGATTGGCATCTGGGAGGAATGAGGAGTTTGCTTCTTGATTTCCTTACTGTGGAGGGTCGTGGAGAGGAAATGTGGAATGCTTGAAGTGATTAAATTTGCTGGGCCATCTGGTCATCAGAAAAGGCTGTGTTTTCAATTTCACAGTGAATGAAGACAAGTTTATTAGGAAAGAGAGCATTTAGTGTAGGGAAGAAAGGAATCATACTTTATTTTTACCACGAAAAGCTTCAGCTCGCTTAATTGTAAAAGAAGCATTACGTGCGCGAGGCTGCCCACCAGTGTGACTGTAAGGACGCAGCTGTCCGCATCACTAGGGAGAACTCAGAGACGTGGTTTGGGAAAACGAGCAAATGCAAGGGTGGTCACTTGGAATGGAGCCGCTGGTCCCCTAAAGTTTCTCCCCACCCCCATTCAATCTTTATGGAAGGAAGACAGGGAGCCAAAGGGGTGAATTTTTGTTCAGGCCCAGGAAAGAAATCAGAGCTCCTGGCTCCTTAAAGTTTACGGCCAGAGCCTCTGATCCAGATATTAGCTGAAAGCCGTGAATCAAGTATAACTGATTAACATCCATCTACTCTTCTAATGATTGAACTACCACACGCTTGAAAAGCTAAAACCAGGCTCATGTTTCATTTACCACTTATTTCTGTATCAGTTTTTTTTAAACATTTACCACTTTTTAAATAAAACACTAAGTTCAAGAGAAGCTCTAGGGGAAAATCAAGAACAGGAAAAGAAATAAATGCCCAAAGCATAGTCTGCACTAAACATTCAAAGTGGCACTTTTCTCTGACATACAAAGGGCAGTGGACAAGGCTATGCGAAATGAAGAGGTTGGAAGCGAGTCCCCTTGTTGCCACATGCTGCAGGCAGGCTTGTCTGTGAGCAACTAAGACAGTTCTCTGGTGCTACCTGCATTAAACCTAGAAAGCTCCGATCCTGGGCTGTGATTCAGACCGAGCAGCCTGAAACTTATTAAAGGATTTGCAGAACTTGTATTTCCACAGAAAAGTAAAGTTTGTTTCATTCAAGGTACAGCTAATCACTGAGTATAGGAAGACCTTTTCCTGATCCTTTAAATGACTATTGCCCCGATGGCCTTTGGTTTGTTAGGAGTGCTTGTCAATGTGAGAATTCTTTTTGGCTTCATTTGAAACTGCCAGTATGGGGAGAGGGGGATTGGGCAAGAGGTGGATTGCCCTTCCAAGGGTCAGGAAGAAGGTAATGGGCAAAGGTTTGAAGGGCAAGAGTTTGGTCAGCTTTCAGACCACAGGCAGAAAAAGTCAGTGGGGCTGAGGCTGGGACGAGCTGGGACGGAGCAGGGATGAGCTGGGAAGGTGCGAAGGGCCGGGTCATGAAGGGCTTCCTGCCATGTGAAGGAGTTGGACTTGCCCTCAAGTGATAAGGACCACAGAAGGATGTTAGCGGACAGCCCGCCCTGTCCACTGACGTGGTGGCTCCGTCCTCTCTCCCTATTCTAAGCCTCATGCTCGGGGTGAGCGCTCCGCTTCACGCAGGTGGTCAGCCCACCGAGCACCGGAACCTCAAAGGCTTCTCAGTTTGCATGTGCTGTACCTCCGCTCTCCTGACTTCACTCCTGCTCAGCTGGACTCTGCGTCTGAAATCCGAAACTCTCCTAACTCTGAATGTAGTAATTTACTATCCTTCCTGCTTCTGCACTCTATTACCCTCACTGAACTTGCTTTTCAGGACTTCTGACGCCTTGATGTCCCTTCACCCAGTTCTTGCCCTCTCTCCTGACTTACTTTCTGTGGTAGTCAGGGTTCTCCAGAGAAACTGAACCAATAAAACATCAACCAATATGTAGGACAATAGGATGTCTGTATCTATATAGGTATATAGATGTCTGTGCATATGGGGGGGGGGGGAGAGAGAGAGACTGATTCTAAGGAATTGGCTCACAAAATAATGGAGCCTGCCAAGTGTAAAGTCTGCAGGGTGGGCGGCAGGCTGGAGACCCAAGGGAGATATGATGTTGAGGTTCAAATCGAAAGGCTGGCATTGGCAGAGTTCCTTCTCACTCCGGAAAGGTCAGTCTTTTGTTTTATGCAGGCCTTCAACTGGCTGGATGAGGTCCGCTTTCATTATGTAGGGCAATCCGCTTTGCTCGAAGTCCACGATCTAAATGTTAATCTCACCCAAAACACCCTCACAGAGACATCCAGAATACTGCTTGACCAAGTACCTGGGCACTGCAGTGAGGTTAAGCATAAAGTAGCTATCATGCTTCTTTTTTAACCCACTTAGATGTACATACACAGTGAATGGTTTCGTTCGTTCCCCCCCGCCCCCCTTACCCTGCTGTGTAACCGTTAGAGGCTTCGGTAGGTGCCTGTGTTTGTATCACTCCTGCAATCTGCTTTTTCTTCTCCTGAAACTTCTCAGCAACACTGAAGAGAACCACACACCCAACGGCATGGTCTCCGACCTCAACAGGACCCTCAGGGCTCCTGGGCACTGCTTGTGTGTCCCACAGAGGCTACTTCAGACCTCTACAGCTCTGCAGAGTCCCTCACCCATCCCAGACCCTCTCTCTCTCTCTCTCTCTCTCTCTGCAGATGAATTTACCGATTAGGACATCACGAAAACCACAAGCTTTGACCATAAACCACCTCAGTCTGCTGCTTTTCCGCCCTGCCTGAACCATTTCAGTGATCTCGGCTTGCCCACATGAGAGACTACTGAGGGGAGACAAGCCAACAGGCATTTACACTTTGTCTTCAGAATTCATTCAGAGCAACTCTGCCGCTTCTCAGTTTTGACTGGTGTCTTGATTTCTCACCCTATTTTCTCGTTCTCTATCTTCCATGTTCTACTTTGTCTCTTTACTAGTGGTTCAGTTTGAACGCAACATGCTGGCTTTGCCCTTCACACCCCTCATTAGTCACATGTTCTGGTGGCTGCTCGGCTCAGGGAGGAAGAGGGTGGCAGTGGCTGGAGAGGCCTAGCTTTCATTCCTTTACCTGTGGTTCAGCTAGACAACATGGCTTTGCAGAGCTACAGAGTCCCTAGGGACTTTGGTGGCTCCATGTCTAACATGACACCCAGTAGTTCTTACTGCTAGTCTCTCAGCCAATGCTTGCAGCAATTATAAATCTCCAAGGGGACTTCCTGACACCCTCCAGTGTACCATAGGACCAAGAAGATGTACAAAACATATTTCAGTGAGTTCTGGTCTCTGTGGAATAGGAGATACAGTTTGGATTTCCTCCAGACTCACATGCTCCAGACCAGAAATGCTTAGCCTCCTCTCTGGAGGACAGAGGTCATTACCACCTGCCCCCTCCACGGTAGTCCATCGCACCTTTCAGCCTGCCTGACCTGCTCAGCATCCTCTTTCAACTCTTACATCAGACCCAACAACTCAGGGTGGTACAACCAAGTAGGATTTGGACACAGCAGGACGTGAGACCTGGATGTGGTGGGGCAGATGGTACCAGTCACGGAGAGATGGCAGTAGGACGAAGGTCGGGGTGTTTCAGAAGGGAGGAGAGGGGCGGTTTTGGCCCTGGTGAGTTTTGGGTGCCTGTGGGACATGGATAAGCATTGTGACCTCTTGAGGGGTTTTGTTAGCTCCCAATCACGCAGCCTGACTTATTCCCTTCCCTGGGTTGTGTGATTGCACTTTTCATCTTATAAAGCAAAAGAAACAGGGCTGTCGCCTATTACCAGTCATTTGAACAAGAGGGAGCACACTCAAGGCCGTGGCCTGGGTTCAGATCCCAGCCAGGGAACTACCCCCGCCCAATTATTTATCTATTTATTTGAACAAGAGGGACTTTCTGATGTGTAACTGAAAAGGCCCTTGTTATAGCACGAATGCCTTACACACGTCAGAGATCGGTCCCAGCCTATGGCAGCACAAGCCGTCTGTCAGTCTTGCACTGGAATCTCTGGCCATCCTTGCCTAATTGCTGATGGTATGAAATTCATTCTAAACGAAGGGACTCAGATACTGATGAGCTAATAGTGGGGGGAATACACTTCTAAAGTTACTAACCACCAGTTTTTATTGTTCGGTCAAGTATATAATTTCTACAGAATTATTAAATAAATTTCCTCAGAAATACCTTTGTTTACACGTCATTTAATCTAAACGTAATATAATTGTTCCCTCCAATGCTGGCCAGCAATGGGCGAGGGTGGGGAGAAGTGCTCCTAACCACGCCGCCGGCCTCTGGGAGGGCCTGGTGCCGCCGGCCTCCGGGAGGGCCTGGCACTATCAGCAGCCCTTTGCGGTGTTGCTTGGAATCAGAAACAGGGCGGAAGAAAATGTGTGCTAACACCTCTCCCAAGACTCTCTCTAGACTGAGAACCTGGCTCATTTCCCACGCAAAGGCCCACTCTTAAAAGCCTACTTCATGAATTCACGATCACAAATGCCAAGTGTGCGTGTGTGCACGTGCGTGTGCTGGGCCTGCGAAGCAGGCCTTGCAGCTCCCTGTACCGTCAGACTGGCTGTGCCGGGGCGCAGCTCTGCCTCCGGCCTGGGGTGAAAAAGGCGGCTGGGCTGCAGAGACAGCTTTGGGGGAGTCATTGCACGCTGGGGGTGGGTGGAGCATTTTACCCTTTCTAAGGCACCTCTGCATCCTTCAGCTCCCAAACTCCCTCATTTCAGTACTAGAAATTTATTTTCTCCTTTACTGTAGAAAGATCCAGCAGGCATATGACTCTTTAAAGTAAGGGGTTTTGTGATCTCTTTCCATTATCACGCAATTGTGAACACCACTGCTTGGGGCTATAAATAACCTTTACAGAGGAAAAAATAAAGGGAGGTAACATTGTGAAATTTTAAAGGAGGACATTTTAAAAGTTCTTTCATTAATTTCAGAAAGATTAAAAGGTGAAGAGATGTCCTCTAAGTGTCTTACAAGAATGAATTCCTTGAAGAGTTTGCAGTCATCGAAAGAATCAATAGAATACATAGAAAAATGCACAAGTCAGTTGTCCTAGTTTTTAAATTCTAAAGTATATCTAAAGGTGACAGAATTACAGAGAACTGAATGAATGAATAAATGAATGAATGAATGAAAGTTCTCCTTGAGAGTGAGTTTAGCTCTTTGGAAGTCCCTTGTCTTCCTCAGCCTACTTACAAGTTAATGGATGATGTTCCTTTGATGCCTGAGGGGCTCCCAGTACTCCTAAACCCAAAGTTAAAAATGATAGGTCCAATATCCCTATTGATTCATTAGTTAACTCCACATTATTTTATCAAGTGCCACCAAGGAATTGCTCTCATTCACCCAGTTTCTTTTTTTCTTCTTATCAAAGGCACAGAGCTGCTCCAGATAATGCATGATGCTCATTCATTCTCTGTATCACATCTCCAAGAGAGGGGTTGTTCCTGAGCCAGAAGACGATACTTTCAAGGTTGGTGACAGTAGATCTTACACTGATGAAGCCAAATATGTTTTGCAGAGGGACACCTTTTTATTACTTTAATATTTTTCTATACAGTCTGTAGGTGTGCATGGGTGCCAAACTGCATTTAATTCTTCTCTGCCTCTTGGAAATGTAGTTGTTAACTTTATGTACTAACTCTTAAAGGAAAAGATATTTTTCTATATGAAGATGTGGTGCTTCAACTTCATAATATAAAATACAACTGCTGTTTTCTTTAGAATAAATACGTTAGTTAAACTTTAACCTGCATGTGTTTAATGAAATATGCAAATTATTTGAAATATAGAATATTGAAATCTTATTAAAACAAGATTTTTATAATACCTTAATAAATTGTATTCAGTATATTTATCTTCCCTTGATTAATCTGGATTTTGTCATGCTTCAAGATATAAATAATCATTGATGCTTTTACTATAATACATAAGCATATATAGAGGAATAAAGTAATTCTCCTTTTTTTTTCCCCCCAGAATCTAGCCTCACAATTGCATTTAAAACAACTAAAATCCTTTCTGCCTGTTTTCCTTTGGTTGTCTCTTTAACCAAAGGACTGAGTACTACCCCAAATTCAATTTCATAGTGAATTTAGCTATTTGAGGTTTTAAAACTATCACTAATCCTCTTTTCCAATTTCAATTGGAAGTCATACCTTTTAATAAGCTATGTTTAATTTGCTGACTAAGCCAAGCAAATGCATGTCCCTGAGTTTTAGAAAGCAAGCATTTTTAAACAAAATTCTAAGTTAGATTACTTTAGATGTGAATTTTTCTGTTAGCTGAATGCTAAAATTATCTCTAGCCTTATAACTCTTCACTCATCATTTCAGACAATACATTTTTATCAAGTGTCCACAGTCTTCAGACAGGGTGTGAGATACTAGGGAACACAGAGATGACAAACCACAATCTCACCTTCAGTGCACTTGTAAGACTAGTGAGGCATCAGACAGGGATTCTCTCTCTCCAGCATCACTGGCTGATAAAATCATGGCTAGATTTTTAAGTTCATTGTTCTCAGTTAAAACAAAAAAAGCCAATTTTAGCGGCCTTCCTGAAAAATTCAAGCTCCCTGACTGTGAAAGTTTGCATGAGGCTTCAACAGATGATGGTAGTAGATAAGTCATTTACAAACTCTAGATTGCCTGGAATTACTATAGGACTTGCTAAACTACGGATTGATGGACCCTACACTAGAGAGTCTGATGCAGGAGGTGTGGGGTTGGAGATTGGGGTGGGAGATGCCGCATTTCTGAGAAGGTGGGAGATGCTGCTGGTTTGGGGACAACATTTTGAGAACTCCTTCCAGTGATGATGATGATGTTAATAATAAAAATGACAAGAATAGCTCACACCTAGTGAGCTCTTGTGGATGTCAGGCATTTTGCCCTTTATTCATCCTGGTAGTCAATCTTCACAACAACCTAAGGAAATAGTTGTGATCTCTCTCCTCATTCTACAGATGAGAACATAAACATTTGGAAAGGTTAATTCATTTGCCCAGTGTCACATAGGTATAAGTGACAAAGGCCCGGATTTGAACTTCAATAGTTTTGGCATATATGTCTGTGTTCCACCCACCATGCTCTGCCCTCCTACAATGTCCGGCACACCCTGGGCAGTGACAGAGCAGTGCGCTCACACGAACGGTCTCCTTGGGAGGTTCTCACAGACATCCACTGGACCTGTCTCTGCATGTACCTGCACACAGCGGGGGCCTGAGTAGATGGCTCTTCAGGCTCTCATGAGAAAGAGGGAGCAGCACTTCCTGCTAGTGGCCAATAAGCTTTTTGTGATAGGAAACTTTCTTTTTAACTGGATTCATGTTTCTATTTTACAGATTTTAAAAAGTCATTAAATCATCAAGAATTAGATAACTGTAGCACAGTACCCCCAGTTGAATTGACCACAGCTTTAGATGCAAAAGGATTTGACAGCCAGAAACAAGGTCTGCTGCTTTTCCCAGAAGGTCATACACCCCCTTCCCAATCCCCGTCTACTTACAGGGGTTTTCAGAAGTTGTCTGTGAAATTAATTTGAGCTTTTGTGACCTATCTAAGTTAAAATACTTTTTATATAACTCCTGACATAAAAATTATAATTATCCAGTATATTAATTGATAGTTCTCTCAGGAGGGTCCATTGATCTTTCCTACGGGGTAAGGAAAATCAAAGAATGTACTGGTGGTTTATCGACATCCTGAGAAGGGCCATTGTTTTTCCTAGTTGGCCAGCAGTGTCTGCTCCCATCTGCTGACCAAGCAAGCACCACGCTTTTCTCCGTCCCACAGAGGGTGGGAGGGCCCTTTCAGGTGGGCTATTATTATAGTAATAAAATACTATTCTTATAAAATAAAGCACAAATATAGTAACAACACAAAAGAATGGCATGACCTAATGATTTTTTTCTGAGGTGAACATTCTTGAAATCACTGCCAAGTCAAGATACAGAACTTTTTCATCCACTGTGATGGTTAATTTTATGTGTCAACTTGACTAGGCTAAGCGATGTCTAGAAAGCTGGTAACACATTGCTCCTGGGTGTGTGTGTGAGGGTGCCTCCAGAAGAGAGCAGCAGTTCAATCAGTAGACTGAGTAAAGATCACCCTCACCAACGAGATGAGCATCATTCAGTCTGTTCAGGGACTGAATAGAACAAAAAGGTGGAGGAAGGGCAAATGGCTCTCTCCTTGAGCTGAGACATCCATCTCCTCCTGCCCTCCGACATCACTATTTCTGTTTCTCAGGCTTTTGGACTCAGGCCAGGACTTACACCATTGGCCCCCCGATTCCCAGGCCTTTGGACTTGGACTGAATTACACCACCAACTTTCCTGGTTCTCCAGCTTACAGATGGCAGATGGTGGGACTTGTCGGCCTCCACAATCACGTGAGCCAATTCCTATAATAAACCTCCTATGTAATTTATGTCCTATTGGTTCTGTTTCTCTGGAGAACCCTAATACACCCATCCCAAAGACCCCACAAAAGTAACCATATCCTGACTTTATTAGAATCACTCTGCTACATTTTTATAGTGTTAGCCTGCTTGTCTGCATCCTTAGCACTGTAGTTTTAGCCTTGCTCATTTGTAAAACTCGATGTGTCTTTAAGTCTCTTGTAACTTACAGATTCCCTCTCCATTCCTTTTTTTTCCTTAAAATTGGAAGAATCCACGCCATTTGACCTTTAGAGTTCCCCAAATCTGGATTTTACTGATTGCAGTCTCTTGGTACAGTACAACACATTCCTCTGTATTTTCTGAAAACTGGCAACTGGTCACACACACTGGATCAGACTCATGTTTATTCCCTTTGGCGAGATGGTGTTTGGCAAGATCCTAGGAGGCACATGATTATCTGGTTGTCTCTCTTTTTGATGATAGAAACTGCTTTCTTACTTGTCTACATCTATGAATTCATTAGAGTTATACAATGATGCTATTCTAATTCTATCATTTTCTTTCAATTTATTGGTTAGAATAAATTGATAAAGAGACACTTCATTTACTACTACCAGTTAATCAATGGTATAGTTCATGTAGAGTAAATACCTCTATTTACTAATTCTCGTGAATTAATTTCCTGTCATACTTCAAAGGTAACTAATTCCTATTTTTAAAAGATCATTTAAAAACTCATGGATTTAAATATAAAATCTTTTTTATTTTAGAAAAGTTTTTCTTGATCTAGGTTTTAGTATTTGTTCTATTCTTTTACTTTGGATTTTCTTGTACAAGGACTCATTAATACATTTGAACTCCATTGCATATGTTTAATATTCTTCATTTTCTCTTGAATCCTTTATTTCTTTCTTTATTTCTTTTTGGTTTTTAAGATCTTTCTCTTTTGTATGTATTGTTTCTCTTAGGACATTATCTGTTGGGTATACTTGCTCTTCTGTTTCTTTTAGTTTACTCTTCATTTCTGAAATGATTTTTTAATGTCAAATTTGTATGACTTCTGTCACCTCATTTCTGAGTTTTTCTGATTTTGATTTTTTAAAGTCTCCTATCATTTTCTGAATGTCTGTTAACTCATTTTGAAGTATCAGATTATAATTAGGTTCTGTATTGTGGCCATGTCTTTCTGGTATGTTTTCTTTGCTTGTGGGATGCTATTCAGTTCCTTATTTTCTTTTTGATAACTTTGTATGATATCTATCTTGATACTTTTCTATAGGTCATTTTTAGGGAAGTTTGTTTTTCTAAATGTTAGAATGAGGTGGGGCTTCACGAAGCATTTCTTATTTCACCGAGCCCCTCCTGTGCTGTTTTCGTGTAGCGTTCAGATACACGGCTGCTTTCTTGGCTTTGCTTCCTTCTCCTACTTCCTCTTTCCTTTGTCAGTTGTCCCTATTCTGCTCAATTGTAGGTGCACTGCCAGCAGCTTGTCCTCAGGGTGGGCCCCATCCTAGAAGGGAGCCCCGATTTAACAGGGACCCCTTCCACCCTTATTGCGGGCCCCCTGCACTCACTTGCCATTGGCGAGGGCAAGACCTCCCAGTTTCAGCTGCTATTCTCAAGTTGGTTCTCCTCATGTTCCAATGATACCTGTCAATTAGGTTATGCTTTTCCTGTTCTTGGATCCATGAATCAGAAGCCCCATTGCTTCCTCTTGTTTCTCCTTTACAGACAGGCTACCATGCAGGTCTTGTGAGGGTTGGTTTAAGAGTCTCTCCACCCACTTATAATTTGGGGTTCATGGGATACTTTGTCATCTAGTTTTGTTACAAACGTTTTCCATTGGTTTTGGGTTTTGCTGTCTTGCTCTATTTTTATGTGAAGGTTGGGAGGGACTGCAAACCTATGCTGGCTGCACTGCCGTCTTCCCAGCATCCTCCCCTACCGAGCCAGAGCTCTTAGGAAGTTCCGTGGTCTCCTCCCCACTCGGAGCGGGGAGGGCTCCTTCAGCCTCCCTGGTGAAGACGTTCGGAGTGTTTTTGATGTAGGATTCTCCGTCCTCTCCGCAGCCTGCTCAAGCCCTCCTGATGCTTCCTAGGCAGGTTTTAGCAGGATGCGGGGAGCAGGTATGCTTCTGACTAGAGCTTAGCACTGTGACAGCAAGGTTGGAGCCTTTTCCCCGTCTTACTCTCCATGGGACTGGGCACAAAGGTGAGTGAGGGGAGAATGCCTCAGAGATGAGAAGCCACTCCTGTTCCAACTGAAGCTTTGGTGACTCATTCTTAAACAGGAGGAAATCATTTAAAATACAGTTTTTCTGGAGCTGACATTACACTTCCAAGCAGAGGCAGGCACGACCAGGGGGAACCAGCACCGTGACCCGAGAAGCGTGGTTAGTGCTTGTGTTCTCACAGAGAACATTGGAGAGGCCTAGCATTTTAACCCTGTTACAAAGACCAGTTTTGTGAGTGTAAAAACGTAGCAGCCCACCCAAGGTTCTTTCCTCCTTAGTGTCACCTCTGGAGGAAGGCAGTCATGTGACTGAAGCCAGCCCTCTCCCCGCCTGGCAGGTCTGTCCCCTCCGCGAGTCTGGGAGGGCTGTCAACTCTCCAGTCTCGGCGGTTTTTGTGTGCAGGTGCTGGACGTTCTAGAAATCCAAGTGCTGCCCTGCTCGGGGCCCTCACTGACAGCTGGGGCTCCTTCTGAGTTTCAGGCCAGCCCCCCTTTGATTGGCATTTTTTTTATTAGCTGGGAGCCTACAATCAGCCCTTCCACGGCATGCCAGCATTTACTATTTGGCTCCGAAGTGTCGCTTGGTGACCTTTATTTGCATTGGCCTGCAGACAATAGTGGGTCTCCTTAGTGAGGAGGAGGTGGGGGGAGGTAAAGGGCACATGTGAAGTCTAAGTATTAACTTAGTGAGGACGTAAGTATAGGATGTGCAGCGGCTCTGGCAACCTCAGTTCCGCTGCCCTTTCCAAAGGGGACAATGACCGTGTCATTAACCACCCTTGCCGAGCACACTACTGGACATTTACAAGTTCAAAGATTTTAGGGATTAAACAACCAGTGTCCTTCAGAAGTTCCTAAAAGAGGAGGCCACACCTGGTAACCACGGAAGGGGTAACATTTTGCTGCATAAGAGAGATTGCCCACGGGCAGCCTGCAGATGAGTTTTGTTTGGACTTCAGGGAATTAATTTTTTTAATGAGTCGCCAGCATTCAATAATCAGGACACTCCATGTTTACAGAAACAAAAACAAAACAGAAAACAAAACAACAACCTGGCAGCAATTGTCTGGGGCCGAGTGGCAGCCGCACCTAACGTAGGGGCCTGTGTGTCCTTGTCACCGTAGGTGTCCTCTCTCTACACCATCATTGCTGCTCTTTCTGCTGGATTGTTCCCCTGAGTGTACAAACCTAATGCGTACAAATCTTCTTAAAAGCCCGTCTTGTTTTTGACCCTACTTTCCCTGCCAGTGCTCCTTCCCAAGTCTTTTCTCCTCTTTGCAACACAGACTCCTCCAAAGGGTTGCTGACACTCGCCATCTCCGTTCTTCTGCTCCCGTTTTCTCGGGGACATGCTCTGCACTACAGTCGAGCTCTGGCCCCTCTGGCTCCACCACAGCACAGTGAGGTCACCTGTGATGCCACATTTCTCTCAGCTTTCCTCCAGGTTGACCTGAGCCCCTGTGACACCCTGTCCCTCCCTTCCTTCTTTTCTCCCTCTCTTCCTCATCCTGCAGCTCACTCGTCACTCAGCTGCCCTCCGGGTTCCACACTTTCAGCTTTTCCTGTCTCTCTGGCCTCTAAATGAGGGTATCCTTAGGTCTCTGCCCTTGGTCCTCATCTCTCCTCACACCTTTTTCGTGATGGCCTTCAGCCCCCTGGTTGTGAAAAGCATCTTGTGCTGAGTCCCCAGTGTGTATGTCCAGCTGAGGCCTTGGCCTGAGCTGCAGTCCTAGAGGCCGCTGCCTGCCTGACCGGCACCATCTCTCACGTCTGCCACAGCCACACTGAGCTCTCCCGCTTTGTACCTCCGCGTTCGCTCTCGGCCGGCCCCCATCTCTCCCATTCTCTGCCCTAGGGCAGTGATTTGTATGGGCTGTCCTTCCCTCTGGCTTCTGGTTGGGGTCTGCCAGTGCAGACCCCAGGAGATCAGGGGAGAGAGGGGAGTAAGATCGAAGTGTTTATTTCTCAGGCTCTTTCTGGGCAGGGTCACCTAGGGCTGGCCGCAGGCCTCGGTCAAATGTGAGTCACTACAGACATCTCCACAGGATTCTGTCGTTTCTGGGTCTGACAACTGGCCCATTCAGGCCTAGGACTTGTCACAGCTCCACTGTTTCCTAGACTTGGGGTATCACACTATCACCGTGGTGTCCCTACACCCTGTCACACCTTTGTAAACAGTTCCTCTATTAAAACTGCCGTGAATTATCCTAATTTGAATGTTCCATCTGTTTCCTGCTGGCACCCTGATTGTCCTTTATGTTATTGTCCTTTTTATTGAAGCGGATGTCATTGAAAGTGACCATCCTTTGTGTGAGACAGTAGGAAGGCAGATATGTGTCCATCATTTTAATGTTACACTTTGATGGAAGCCTGAGGGAAGGGAAGAGCCACTTAGTCATTCCAATAAATATCTATGACTAGACCTTCACTCAAGAGGATGGGTAATTTGGAAGTAAATGCAAATGACATAAAAGAGCATTTGCTTTGGATCATTGGTTCCCAAGTGGTGATACACATACCCCCGGGGGTAAGTGCTGGGCCAGTCAAGGGTTTGCGAAAAAACAGGTAAAGTAAAAAATGCAAAACGTTAGTTACGGAACAATAAATGTTAAGACTGAATCACCATTAATGGAGACACTTCAAAGTTAGATCACATTAGCGAATGATGATTGGTGAGGGCGTGGCTATGAACCTTCCCCCAAACTGCTCTTCTACCAGTCAGTATGCAGTTTCAGAACAATCCATTTGCAACATTTCTAAAACTTCCCAAACACACAAATACATCTGTAGCCAGACTGATCAGTTTTGTTATTGGCTGAGTAAAACTAAGTGCGTTGTCTTTAATAGTGATTCTTTCAAGTAGTTTTTAATTTAATGTTTAACATAGTTTCAGTTATTATAGTCAGTGTTTTTTTAAGTGTGTCAGTTGTGGATCAGTGGTTGAAAACAGGAAAGGTTAAAAAAAAACAAAACTTGATGTGGATTATAACCTGTCGCCAAGTACTTCTCAACACGTAGTCTGCAGCTACGAGTACACTCACACCGGGAGATAGTAAAAATGTGTGAACCTTAGATACTACACAGAAGAAAAGGAAATACTCTTGAGTATATTAAATATGGGTTTTTATATTTAATATACAGGGGATGATGACTGTTTTAAGCCTTTGTGTGTTGTGTGTAGGGAAATATTATCCAATAGCTGCATGAAACTCTCTCTACTCATGCGACATTTAGAAACAAAACCTCCTATGTATAAAAATGAAGAAATACATTCTTTTCAGTGCTTAAAAAAGCATCCAAATGTTACTTCATACGTGATGTCATGAAAGAAAGACAATGAGAATGCAGTTGAGGCTTCATACCGTATTGCTTATTGCATAGCTAACTGTGGTAAAAACCACACCATAGCTGAAGGTTTAATTTCTCCTTGTATTAAGGATACCATTTTTTATATGTTTGGAGAAGAACATGTCCACAAAATCAATACTACCTTTTATTGAAACAATACAATGTCCCGACGAATTCAGGAAATGTCTGACAATGTTGAAGCTGTAGCAGTAGAGAGAATTAGAAAAAGTAAATTCTTTTCCATCCAAGTAGATGAAAGTGTAGATGTTGTTGATTTTTCTGTTTCACTCATCATCACAAGGTACTTGGTAGGAAATGAAATTGAGGAAAACCTGTTGCTTTGTTACCCGTTGACAGAACATACCACTAGGAAGAAAATGCCTCTTCCTAGTGAACTGAAATATGTTCTTGATGAAGTTGTAAAAGTTGTAAATTTTATTAAGTCACAACTACAACATTCCAGGTTGTTTAAAGTGCTGTGTGAATAAATGAACAGCAGTCACAGCACATTACTTTTGCATACGGAGGTAAGGTGGCTATCTTGTGGCAAAGTACTTACATGGATGTTTGAACTTAGACATGAAGTCCAGGTATTGTTTGAAGACCATCATTTCCCTCTTGCTCCAAACTTTCAGGACAGTGATTGGTTTCAAAGTCTTGCATATTTTTCAGATATTTTTCTAGAAATAAGCAAACTCCACTTGGAACTTCAAAACAGCTCAATCACTATATTCAAAGTAACTGACAACATTGAGTCAGTGATTACAAAACTGGACTTTTGGAAAGTGTGTATTGAAAGAGGTCAGCCTGAAGTTTTTGAAACTCCACACAACTTGTTATCTGACAATGACTTACACCTGTCCCAAAACGTGAAAGAGAACATTGTAAGTCACTTGGTAGGTCTCACAGTGTCCTTTATAAGTAATTCCCTCAATGTGGAAAAGAAAACAACTGGATTGCAGATCCCTTCAATGAAGAATTCTTCAAAGAAGCTGAACTATCTCAATGAAAAAGAGAGCAGTTAATTGAACTGCTCTTTCCTAACTTATTACCCCATTTCCACTATTTTACATTAAGATAGGCACTGAACAGAAGCATCAGTATTTAAAAACAGCTGTTTTAAAAAACAAGAGGTACAATTTATAGAAATGGGTTTAAGAGGGGTACACAAGTGGGAAAAGGTTGGGAACCACTACCTTAGATAATGACTCTGTTGCACAGGGCAAGCTAGTTGCAGACTCAAGTGGTCTCCTCCAGCTGTGGAAATATAAAATTGTGATTGATAGAAGGCTGAAAACTGCATTCCTACACATTTCAAACCATTTGCCAAGATCCATGTAGTGGAGAAATATTGCATCTCCTTAATCTGAAGAAGCGGGCATTGATTTAGCTGCCAGAGGCAGAGGAAGCTAGAATCATAATTAATTTATCTGCAGACACTGACCTAAGCCATTCAGTAAATAGGGGGTTTAATGCGAGGATTATGTTTCATTGATGCCATTGTTTACTCTTGTTGTTAATGCTATCCACATGCTCAGCAAAAACTCAATTAAGCAAGATCCTAGCTTATTAATGCTTCATGTTCCTTTTACGTCTGATTGAACATAAAAGGAAGAAATATAGTAGCTCATCTACTAGTAATGGTCTGGACAAAAGGAGAAGAGACTTCCTTTGATACAGAATCACGAGATAGGCACAAATTTTATCTCTAATCTCACTTCCACTTTCTGTCTCGTTCCCCCTCTCTCAGAACTCCTTTTACCTGTAACTTCTACAATTAGATACAATCCTGTTTTGTTTTGTCTTTTTTCTGCAAGTAAAACAATCTGAGAAATTTATTAGTATGTATCCTTTAGAGAAAGTATCTATGGACTATTCCAAGGGCAATAGAGGAATGGTTAGATGAAGTATAGTATATCCATGCAATAATTAAATAAATTGTTATATACTCATGAGTACCAATCAGACATCATGTTTTCAAAGTATATTTGAACACATAGGAAATTGTTCAAGATAAAAGGTTAGGTACAAAAAGCAACTCTTTCTTTAATATGATCTCCTTTTTGATTACATATATGCATATGTACCACATTTATGTACACCTGTATTAATAGATAAAGAATTGGGAGGGTATATGGTAAAATGCTAACAGTGATTATCTCTGGATGATAGGACTATATAGATGAGCAGTATTTGGGTATTTATAGTTCTGAATTTCATCAATAATTTTGCAATTAACATGTTAATTTTGTAATTAAAGGTGAAAAATTACTCTTTAAAGGAGAGTACATTGAGTTATAGAAAGAAATGATCGGGGAGTTCCCTGGTGGTGTAGTGGCTAGGCTTCAGTGCTGTCAATGCTGTAGCCTGGGTTCAATCCCCAGCCAGGGAACTACCCACATAAAAAAAAAAAAAAAAAGAAAGAAAGAAAGAAATAGATTTCAGGCAGCAAGGAATGGGCATTTTAACGTGAGAGCCTTCTATCATATCATAGATAATAGACAACAATAATTAACAACAGGTTTTATAGAATTATAATAATGAACCTTTATTGTGTACTTATCAAAGCATTAACATACTTTATATTCATTGTTTTTCTTTTAATCCTTTTAACGGCACTATGAAGATAGGTACTAGAATTATCTTGAAGAGATGAGTGAGGTTAAAGTTAAGTACATGTATTGATTAGGGTAAAACCAACTGCTGTAACATAAACCTGAAATCTCATTGGATTAACAGAAAGGGAGATGATACTTTCATCATGTAAGGGTTATTTCTTAATTATGTAGAATCCCAGTGGGAAATGAGGTGGAGTTTCCAATCCATGCATGGATGGAGGCACTCTTCTCTTCAACACATGGCTTCCAAGGTTGCCCTGCATATTCACATCAGTCCAGTAGCCAGAGAGATTGAGATAATGGAGGACTGTGGGTTTTTGTGTGTGAGAATTTCCATCCACATTTCAGTGGCCAAAACCCAATCACATCATTCCTAACTGCAAGGGAGGTTAGCAAGTAGAGTCTCAGGAGGAGCGGGAAAAGGGTGTGGAGAATGGCTCGCTAATTTCTGCCATGTGAGATCCCTTTGTAGAGATCATACACTGAGTAAGTGGCAGAGCAGGATCTGAATACAGCCAGTCCTATTCCAAAGCTGACATCTTAACCACAGAGCTAGATATACAGTCACACTACAGAGGACAAAAAGTTTAAAAACTAACTCCTATGGGCACCGGCTTATAGAACAGTGGAGTCACTGTTATTAGAGACGATAGTCAACATTTTGTTTTTGCTTACTTTTGAAAAGGACGTTTTACTTTTTTTTTTTTTTTTTTTTAGATTCAAAATGGAAGGAGACGTTGAGGTATAACCAAGGCTAAATTCCCCAAAGTGGGACAAACATCTAAGAACTATAGATAGAATGAGCTGAGGTATGTGAATAAATGTTTTCAATGGCAATATGGTAGATTTAATAGAGTGTAATGCAAGAAGAACAGCATGTTATAAACTTAGGACAATGGGAAAAGATTGCTTAGCGCATATTCTATCAAGAATAGTATTCAAATAAGAAAGAACAGAACAAACATAATTAAGAAGAATTTGGAACTGAGATGCAAAACAACACTGAGTGCACAGATTATTGTTCTAGAAGATGAACTTTAGGATATCTGTTTCATGAAGCTCTACGAGGTTCACACATTTGCCTTCTGTTAACTCCAGGATCCAATGAAAATGAAAGTATAGACAGGAAGGAGAAGAGACCTGCATTTCACAGAAGAATGAGAAATTCAACAATTTTTCTGGAAGGTAGAGAGAAGTTGAGAATGAGTTGACAGATGAGAGGCAAGGAAAGGTGACAGCCTAGTACCAATTGCAGGAGACAAGGGAGACGTCTGCTCAGTGGAGGAGGCTTTGGGGTGAAAGTCAACAGGTCTTGAGGGAGATAGGTATGAGCAGGGGGACAAAAATGGTGGGGGAAAGGGGTAGGAAGGGAAGGAGGTACATATATTGAAGGTCTATCTATAGAAAAATGTATTAATGTAAAAATCAAAATGTACCTGACACAAGGTACAATGTGGGAGTGGGAAAGGTTGGAAGTCAAGACAGGGTGTCAATTTTTGTGTAAAAAGAAATAGAAGTTTGAATATTATTTAATGTTACAGTAGTGATTGATCAAAACAACTAAAAAAAATTAATGAAACATTGAGAAGAGAATAGAGACAGGGGGATCAACTATATGGTGATGGAAGGGAAACTGACTCTACGTGGTGAACACACAATGCAACACATACAAGATGAAGTATTCGTATTGTAGAATTGTACACTTGAAACCTATAAAATTTTACTTACCGATGTCACCCCAACAAATTTAATAATAAAAAGAGGGAATAGAAGCATGGGATAGTATAAATAAAATTCTTATCTTTCATATTAAAGAGTCGAAAATGTTCTTTACTTGATGCATTAAGAAATAGAAATATTTCTTAGTTTTATCCAACAAATTATCCAGAGAAGATAAACAACTTCCAAAAGAATAAAAATAAAAATATTAAAATAGGTTGCTTTTTGAGTAGTGCCAGTAAAGGGTGAGGAAGGGGACAATGAATTGTAATGTCTTCAGCACTATTTGATTTATTCATATATTATCTTCATGGAAAGTAAAAATCAGTTCAACTCTCTAGACCCATTACTTTTTCATACAACATTTTCCCAGAAAACTGATCATAATGTAGATTTATGCCCTACTTCTATCTATGGTAATTTAGGAAGGGGTTCTGATACATGCGGTCCATGGGCTGGACAATAGGAACCACAACTCCAGGCTGTGAGAAATTATGTCCAGTATTACTGCCAACGTCATTGATGTGAGAGCTGAACCAGCATTCTGTGCTCTCACTCTCTCCACACTTGTGCTGACATGTGCCCAAGACTGACTGACTGCTCACTTCCTGGAGTTACAAGTGGCTTCAGGAAAAGGTATGATGACTTGTGCCCACAGGTACTCTTGATAATATGGCGCCACCGTAGTGATTTCCCTGTGGTCCATGGCCAGCACCTTCTGTTTCTAATCCAGAAACAGTCTTCTCTATGCTCCAAGAGAGCCACACTACTGTACATGACCACAAAGACATAGTAGGCATCTCCAGTGAGAAGGTGACTGACTCTTGGACTAGACACTCTAGCCTGACCAACATACTCTTTTCTTATGGAGAAACAATTTAGAGAACCAAAATAAATCTAGAAAGCTGTTTTGTAGATGAGGAATTAGAGCTTATCAGATGAATAGAATAGAATGTTTAATAGCATAGAACTCTGATGGCCCACCACCCACCTCCACAGCATGGATCCACAAAATAGACCAGCTCTTCCCAGCCCTAGCTCCTCATTACATTCACAAAAGATATTTTTCAAAAGTACCAGTATAGGCTTCATCATAGATCAATGGATCAGAATATCTGAAGCTGGGGCCACGGCATTGATATTTTTGTTAAGCTCTCTGGGAGATCATAACTACTGCTAGAGTTGAGAATTATGATGCACAAGAGTCACAGGGCATTTCTGCCAAGTTGTCTGAGACATTCCTTGCTCCTGTCCCACATGAGAGACAAACTATATGTGAACCAGGGAAAGGCCTAAAGGCTGTGGCACCATTCTGATGACTTCCCTACACTCCATGACTAGTTCCTGAGCATAATGGGTCCAGAAACTCAATGTTGTCTGTAATACAAGTAAAATCTTACTTTACATGTGTTAATTCATTTAATCATTGTAACAATCCTATGAGATTGACACTGTTATTATCCATTTTTCATGGAGTTGAGGAAGCAGAGAGGTTATGGAACTTGCCCAAGATCACCTGGTAGATGCGAGAGCTGGGAAGTCAACCCAGGTGGCCTAGCTCAGTCTGGATTCTTAACCATGCTGTTACATCTCTTTACGATCACCCACTTCTACCTGCTCCTCATTTGGGCTGATGCCCTTGATTCATACTTCACTAAGAAAACTGAAGTGCTTCTCACTGCTTCCACAGCCACATCTGTTAGCTTACTGCATTGGTGACTATCCTCTCATTTGTGTCACCTTTCCATGAGGCCATCTCCTATATAAAATAGCAACATTCCTACCCTCTCCACTCCTTTACTCTCTTACACCCCTTAACCAGCTTTTATATTTATCCATAGCATGTACTAGCTCCTTGTTTTACTTTCTTGTTTATTTTCTGTCTCCCAGTAGAATTTATTGGCATGTAATAGGAGCTCAATAAATAATATTAAATACATACATGGAAGTCTGACAATTAAGTTTGTGAACTCATCCTAGAAAAAGTGCTACATACCTCATTGCTGAATATCATTATGGTCACCTTTGAACTATTACTCTTGGGAAGCTATGCACTGATGTCAGTGAATAGTCCACCCTTCAGAGCAATTTTGGAATTCTTTCTGGGATAGTCATCAGAGCTGTCGTTATGTGACTCTTGATGTCCTGAATGTCATCACAATGTCTTCTTTTCAATATTTCCTTTATCTTTGGGTAAAGAAAAATGTAATTTGAAACCAGATCAGGTGAGTAGGGAGGGTGCTGTGTGAGCTGGTGCATTGTCGTGATGCAAGAGCCATGAGTTCAGGTCATTTTCATCTAACTTTTTCATCACTTCCAAATAGTAAATTTGGTTGATGGTTTGTCCAGTTGGTACAAATTCATAATGAACAATCCCTCTGATATCAAAAAAGGTTAGCAATATTGTTTTGACTCTTGATTTGGACTGATAAATCTTCGTTGGTCGTGGCAAGTTGGCTGACTTCCATTGTGCACTTTGATGCTTTGTTTCTCAGTTATATTGGTGCACCCATATAACTGATAACATGGAGCAAAACATTGTCTTGTCTCTCCAAATGTTCTCAGCAAACTTAGAGTCTCTGCTTTTTGTTCATCTGTAGTGAGCTCCTTTGGGACCATTTTTGCACACACCTTTCTCATGCCAAAGTTTTCCATTAAGATTTTTCTAACTGTTTCTCTATTAATGTTTACTTAGTCTGCTATGCTTCTTACAGTCAGCTGACAATTTTGACACACAGTTTGATGAATTCTTGCAATGTTTTCATTAGGTCTGGCAGCCCTGACCTCTCTTCATCAGTGACACTTTCTCTCCCCTCAGAAAAATGTTGAATCTATTTATACACTGCAGTTTTTTTCATATTGTCCCTATAAACTTGGACTAACATGTCCCTGATTTCACTTCCACTCTTGCCAAGTTTAACAAGAAATTTAATATTTGTTCACTGCTCTAATTCCAGTTCTGACATTCTCGTGACAGCACACAAAAAATCACACAACAACAATAATGAATTCCACTCAGCAAGACACTACCACACGTCGACATAAATATAGCTGTGAGACACAGATATATCAAAGTTATGAAACCTTACCGAGTTGTTTGTACAGTGCTGTGCACAGTGGTAAGTCTACTAACTTAATTATCAGACCTCATATATACATGCATGTCCTTGATCATGTTATACCGAGTTTTTGCTCTTCCTATAATGGGACAATTTCATATGTGTGTTGCACCTTTTGCATACTTGACCTCATCTTAGTTGTGTTGAATTCATCATTTAACTATTATAAGTGGAAGGGGTGAGTGGGGACATAGAGGAGGTACAGGAGAACAGATTAGCTTGTATGTCCTAGCCACCTCCATAGTCCCTTCCAATCCATTGATTCTTTAGCCTCTTATAAAAACCTTTCCTCCCCAGAACCTGATGGCACCTGTTTATATTTATGCCTTCTTGCTGTCATTTACAGACCCCAAATTTATCCCAGACATTAGCCCAGCACCCTCAATTCAGACTCATGGCTCTTGATCTACCTTTGGAATCCTAAACTTTGGTTTGCCCTCAACCTTCTACGGGTTCCATTTATTCCCCTGTATCTGCCCTTGAAACACATTGAAACCTTCATCTTGTGCTCTTCCATTTTCAGCCAGTTACCCACTTTTGTCTTTCTACCCTCTATCTGGCCTAAACACCTGGCT
>PVJL010001397.1:0-212500 GCA_004026885.1 Lyroderma lyra | reverse complement strand
ACCCAAAACCAAGAAGACGACTTACTATTTCCGGGCCTTGGGATCTTCTGTGAGGTGTGTTTGGGAACATACTATACTGGTGCGCAAAACTGGCAATGACCCTGAGACGGAACCATTTTCAGGGAATTTTGACACAAGGTATTTAGAAACGTTGAAAGAATTTGTTTGCTCACTTTTTAGGAATGTTTTATAAGATAAAAAAGTCCTAGATGTAGCTCAATCGTTCTGGATTATTGTTACCATTCTAATTAATTCTTGAAGTTCTGGCTAATGTCTTCAGGCAAGAATGGTTAGCACAAGTAATTAATTGTTCTTCTTTTTACCTTGCTGTTTCCAGAGGTGGTTGTTTAATTAAAGGCTTATGGAGTAATATTTTTATTTAATAAGTAGAAATATTTGATTTCCTAAATCCCACATATCATTTAAGGAAACAATCTCAGCAGACTTCGAAGAACATATCTTTGCATCAAACATGATATCCTCCTTCATCAATTAGGCTTGTGAACAGAAAACTAAACAGAAGTGTGAGTTGTGAATTATATTCTAGATATCAGCTGACATTGACATTCATACCAAATACCGGGCTACAGTGCTGTACAATTAGTGATCATCAGAACATTTTCTTCTATGGCTACATCTGTCCTATATTCCTTAGCCTCTTGTGTATGTATGCACACGCTCCGTGTCTGCTTCCTAATTCTGTTATGCCACCCTATTACCTCTCTTGTTAACGAGCAGAGGAGAACTAACAGTATGGAAATGCTAGCTCCAGGGGTGGGTATTCTTTCACAAACCATTGTCCTATAGCTAATGATTCCCTTTGAAATCCTAATGAAATCTTAAAGTTGATGCTGCATTGACAAGATAGTTTAGTTATTCAGCATTTGCAACACAGGAAATAAGAAAGGAGTTTATGTTATTGTCCATGGCTTAAGCTAACAGGATTAAAAACCCAGATAGTTTGTGTTACAAGCATATGACTCATTTTCAAGATTAATTACTTGAGATATATAAATGGTGTCACCATAGAAGCAGCAGAAAGAAATATAAAAATATGTGATATAATTATGTTTCAGAGGAGGAATAACCAATTATATTACACAGAATCAGCTCTAAAAGAATCAAGAAACTCTTGTGTGTGGCTAAGGATCAAACAGGGCTTTATTTTATGGACTCAAAGAAATAACTTCAGAAACCAAAGTCCAGGATTAAAAGGGCTGTCATAAGAGATGCAAAATGCTTACTTAGCATAGGCACAATCTTTGATGCAAATGTCACGGTTCTAAAATCTAAAAACCGCCTGATAGTGCTGGGCAGCCTTTGAAACGTGGTTCACATGTCCAGCTTGCCAGTACACTACCCATTCTGCCAGAGGCTCCGAGTTGGTTCTTTTCTTGATTCACTTGCGGTGGGGGTCAGGGACTGTAAAATTTGTTGCTCATTCATTATATATACAAGGCAACATCTGTTCCCTGTTCATTTTTCATCTGTAGTTCTGCCTTCAGAGTATGTTAATTAACCATAGAGATGAACTTTGTGGCTGAAATTTGCTAACCCAAAAGTGAAAATAGATAGATAGGCACATTACCTGGGCTAATTCAGCTGGAATGAAGCAGCTGTTAGAACACCAAACCCTTCTGTGTTCATTGGTCAATAGCTCCAATCCGGACACTCCCAAGTGCTTTCTGTCCTGGCTGCCCCAGCTCCTCTGCTGGGACTCTAGACCTTCCCACAATCCAGCAACTAAAGGGATAATGTCCGATTCAGTAGGCCTCCAGGGTCCTGCTAGGGCAGTATGCTAAATATTTTTAATAAATAGCACCTCTACATATCACCTAACTTTCTGGACAGAGATTTCCAATAAAAGACTAGAATGTTTCTGTCCCTTGATATTGACCAGTACAGTAGTGCCCCCTTCTCTGTGGAGATATGTTCCAAGACCCCCAGTGGATGCCTAAAACCACAAGTACTATTGAACCCTATATACAGGGGCTGTCCAGAAAGTTTCCAACCATGTCATACGAAAAATAGAGGCATTTATGGCTGTATTTTTTCCAGACAGCCCTCGTATACCTACCTGTACTAGGTGTTTTCCTACACATATATACCTATGATAAAATTTAATTTATAAATTAAGTAATTTCATGGATAAGATTCAGTCTTACTCTAAATTTTAGCAGCCATAGCATATGATATTTTTCTTTATTTATTAAGTCAAGTACTTTCACCTTTTTGCTTAAAGGAAGCACTTTACGGCTTCTCTTCGGCATGGCTGCATTGCCAGTATCACTACTCTTGCACCTTGGAGCCATTATGAAGTAAAATAAAGGTTACTTGAACGCAAGCATGGTGATATGGCAACAGTCAATCTGATAAATGAGGTGGCCACTAAGTGACTAACAGACTCACGGCTGGGTAGTGTATAGTGTAGATACACTGGACAAAGGATGATTTATGTCCTTGATGGTGCAAGATTTCGGCATGCTACTCAGAATGGTGTAAAATTTAAAACTTATGAGTTATTTATTTCTGGAACTTTCCATTTAATATTTTTGAAACACAGGTAACTGAAACCGTGGAAAATGAAACTGTGGATAAAGGGGGCTCCTGTATAACATTGTCCAATCAGAGTCCTTACAGGAAAGAGATTGCACACCCAACTTAAGTTAATCTGTTGAGAGTCTATTTATAAGGGAACTATTTACAAGGATGTGGGTGAGTATGAGGGTGGGTGCAGACTCAAGTGGTAGTGCAGTAACCCAAGGCCAGGAGCAGCAAAACGGCCGTCACCCTCGGCCTGGTGGATAGAGGAGGAGTGGTCGTAATATAGAGAAGGCTGCCTTGAAAGCAGTGACCTTAAGTCAAGCACACAGCAACCTGAGACAGTCCTGAAGGGAAGGACTCTTATTAGCCTTGGATGGGGCCCATGTCCTGCAAGTTTTTCACTGGAAGAACCCAGTAGGAAACCAGGAAATGCAGGAGCCCATTGGCATGGTCTATGGGTTGTGCCTCCTGGGGCAGTGCTCAGAACGAAGAGGGTAGAGAATGGAATGAAGGGAAGATACCTAGTTGACCATGTCCTCCTCTGTAATGTTTCAAAATAGTTTATATCCCACATGAAGTACTCTTCACAAGGAGAAACTGTGAAAGGTTTAGCTTGTTTCTTTAAATATATTACATTAGATTAGGAAATGTATCTCCTTTTTGCTTTGTTGACTAACTTTACTCTCCGTGTTATACTTGATACCATACCAAAGCCATACCTCTCAAATGGATTTTTCACAATCCATTAGGCTTACACAAAATTTCGGTATTGGAATGATAAAAAACAAATAGGTGTGCAATTGTTCAGCAAAGATTCCTCTAAAAACTTGAGCACACTGTGACCTTGGTCAGAGTTGGATTTGTGCTGGCTGTTCGTTGCCTCCAGGTCCCCACAGTTCTCTATGGCCACATCCACTCACTTGGTGTCTTCAGATGTTCAGGGAGCCTCGGGATGGTGGAGCACATGCGTGGTTAGCCAGCAGTGGGAGACAGGACTTCCAAGGTGTGTGACAGCAAAAATCCGTTGGCTCTGATGACCTTGGAAGTGTTGCCACTGCCCAACTGATGAGGGCCACTGGCCACACTATGGTACCTGGGCCAGTTGTTTCCACAGTTGGTGATAGGGAAGGTCTGGGCTCTAGATTACAGTTAGTTAAGTTGCTTGCAATCGGGATTATATTTTACTTCCGAGGACTTCTGTAAGGACTCTTCAGCACTGTGGTGGCCTGCCGTAGCCAGAGTAACCACTTTCTTTTAGCCAAGGTCCAAGATGACCATATTTGCTCCTTTGTCAATGATAGTGTTTGCACTCATGATGATGTCAGCCGTCCTTGGCATTGGACTCTTTAATGTTCTCACCTCCTATGGGCATAATCTAATGCAAAGACATACAAACAGCTTTGGGTTTGGAAAGGGATTCCATCCAAACAGACCAGGGAAGGAAATGAGTTTTAAAATTCTCTGAACGTTGAGGTTTTTGGTTTTCTTTTTTAATTATATGCCTCAGGTGGGTAGCAAGAAACTTGGATAATGGAAAAATAACAGATAATTTTATGTTCAAAATTCATTAAGGGCATGCTAAGTGCCTAGCACTGTTCCAGATATTGAAACAATAATAGACTGAGATGCCTACCTTGGCCCCAAGAAGCCTGTGGTCTGAGAGGAGAGTCTTTAGACTTAGGGGCACAGGGGTATGGAACAAGGAGTGTTTAGCTGCTAGAAGGAGAGAGTTCAAACAGGAAAAACTTTTTAGAAGAGGTGACATTTGAGCTGGACTTTGTAAGATGAATTCTAAGCAGCAGAAAGAACCTAGGCAAAGGCCTGGGGTATGAGAAATGGCATGGTGGGTGTGGAGAGGGAGCAGAGACTTTGAAGGGCCTAGTGCTAGGAGCTTGGACTTCATCCAGTAAGCAACGGGGAGCCGTTGTAGGGCCTTAACCCAGGCTGGGACATGGTCAGATTGGCATTGTGGAACCATTGGCCTCATGTGGATACCAAGGATAGACTAAGTATTCCCGTTCCAAACATCTGTGCTAGACCTTAGCATATATTAAATGGCTTTCCAGTTTGCTTTAATCTAAATTAACAGTGTAAGTAATCGCTTATCAGCAGAGTTCTGTCAAGAGACAGAAACCATATCCGCTATTATAATATGGAGGATTTCGTATAAAGGATCGTTCACTGGGTACTGAAGAGCGGAAAAGACAAAGCGTGCATTAAGGTATCACGGTGATAATAATAGTAACTGAAGGAAGCAGCTGGAGCCTAAAGACTACAGAAACAAGGGACGTGGTGGGAACTATTCAAACTTAAAAGTTTCTTTGGGAAGGGAGTGGCCTGCACCATGAGGCTGGTTCTGTGAGTACTGGAAGAGCTGCAAGCGGGAATCAGCCATCGCTACGGAGTGAGCTGCCACTGCCGGGGGAGGGCCTGAGGCCGGGAGGCACCGATAAATAGGAAGCGGATAGAAAGCAAAGTAGGAAAAGGCAGCTGCCTCCTTCCTCCTCCAGCCTTGCCTTCTCCAACGAGCACTCCTTCCTGGCACAGCCTAATGGGGCGCCGCAGGCTGCGGAGCCCCAGTCCAGAACCACCAGGCACAGCATTGAAGAATGAGTTTGCAAATGAGCAGTGCAGCTTAGTAGCTGGCATTCCCACAGCAGATGCCAGTGGGTGGGAAGAAATGGGGCAGACATCCTAGAAGCTAAAATCCGTCTTAAAACATTAGCAGATAATCAGTCACCTTTTAGGCATAATTACCTATGGGTACTATTAGCTGTCCTTGTGCTCCCTAATTCATATTTTCTTTAATATCTTAGGTCTTACTGCTTCTCCTCTGACACCACACCCCGCCCATCCTTAGTTTACTATCATGCAGACCACAGGACTTTGGAGAAGAGACATGAGTGGGACCAGACATGCCAAAAGGCAGGCAGTGCCATCGTGGGCCTACAGCCTCACACCTGTCTTCTTAGTCATCTTGGATCATCTGAGACGTACATGCCACTGACAGAAAAGTCGTGCTTCCTTTAGTCAATTAGGCTTCATTAATGTCCTTGCAAGTATTTTGCTTAGGGCCTGGCTCTTTGTAGCCATTTGGACTCACTTGTAGAACTAAGTTCTGTAGTCTTGATCATGTGAATTAAGCATGTGATTATATGCCACCGGTATATTTCTCCAGTTACTTTCCGTGTGTAAGTCTTGCTTCTCCCACTAGATGACAGATTTCTCGAGGGCAGATCTGTGTGGTAATAGAGCATGGGTTTAGAGTGAACAGAATTAGTTTCAGATCCCAGCTCTGATAACAAGTTACTTAATCTCTCGGAGCCTTGGTTGTCTCATCTACAAAATAGGGGATAAAATCTATTTTTACTAGGTTGTGATGGTGAAATGAAATTATATCATAACACAGAATCTGATACTTACTAGGTGTTTAATAATTTACTTCCCTTCTTCCTTTATTTTGTATCTCTTTAAACATATCTCCTTGTGCTAGGAGTGCAGTAACCTTGGTGACCTAACTTTGCAAAATAGAGAAGTTGTGGAATCCTTTTAGGAGAGAAACCGAAAGATCCTTACACAACTTCCCTCCTCCTCAGGCATCTAGAACATTTGGTACACTAGTAGTGATTTTAAAAATATATAATGGCTGGAAGTTATTTCTAAAGAGGAAGGTCGTCTTCAGTGTGTGTAGACATGAGCGGCCGGATACTGTGTCAGAACAATAGCTATTCATTGTGTCCGTTTGGGAGCTGGCACTGGAAAGCTAGTATTCCAGTGTTGTTCCCACACAAACAGATCTCGAGCGAAGTTTCCATGACCTGGTGGATTGGTGTAAACAACTCATTGCCAGAGCTTTTTACATCTATTCCCATGTCATTCATTTAAACACCCAGTGCTTTTCAGGGAGCCTTGTAAGCATAGTTTAAGAATTAATTGTTTTTTTTTTAAACAAATATTCATCAACCACTAACCTCAGGACTGTGTTTTGTTGCTGCGCATGTATGACAAACAGCTCGGTTCCTTCCACCAGAGCTGTGGGTGGCAGATTCAGTCGTCAGATAACACAGGCTGAAGGAAAAGTCCTTTAACAGGCTGTCCAAGGCCTGCAGGCTGCCTGAGGTCCTGACTCCTGAGCCCAAGAATAATGATAGGCTTTTTAATTTTAAGTGGTAGTTAGCATTTGATGGCACTTAATATTTGCAGTGAGCTTTACAGCTAATAGGTATTCTTCCCACTGGTTCTTTGAACTAAATGACAAAACTGGTTTTCCTCAAGTCCACCAAGTCCTTCCCCTTCCACTCCATCCCAAGACCAGCGCTCTGTACGTGGCGCTGATGTTCGCTTAGGTGGTAGCTCCATTTGCTCATGCGCAGTGACCTCAGTGATAAAGAATATTTTCAAGTCAAGCTCATGTTAAATACGGTGTACTTTAATGCCCTCAGCGTAAGGCAGACCATGTCACCGCTGTGGGGCAGTTTCCCGTCTCGCTGTCAGGACCTCACTTCCTGCTCCTTGCCCGCTCCCTCACCTGCCCCAGGCACACCTGTCCCAGGCACACCTGCCCCAGGCACACCTGTCCCAGGCACACCTGCCCCCTACAGCTTCTTCAGCCAGGCAGCCTCTCGTCCCAGGCCTTCGCACTGGCCGTTTCCTCTGCCCGAAATGTGTTTTCTTTTCTCCAGATACCCACATAGCTAACGCCCTCATCTCCTTCAAGTCTTTGCTTAAATGGCACCTTCTCCAAAAGCTCTGCCCTGACAGCTGAATTTAAAACTGCAACTGTGATAAAGTACCTGAAACCTTCTAATATGCTATATAATTTACTTAGCTATTGTATTTACTGTTTACTTTCTCACTTCTCATCATAACATGGGGTATTGGGAGGGACAGGCTTTGTCAGGCCACAGATAGCTCTCATAGGCTCTCCCCCAGGCCGAGTTGGGACACAGGCATCTTAAAAGAGTGACAGCTTCATGACTCTTCCCTGAATCAGGAAGATTTGTGTCCACTGAGGCAGAAAAGTAACTGGCATTACCTAGCTAACTAAGTTCAGGTTTCACCCTACCAAATGCCCTGTGAGACTTCTGCTCACTGGGCCTGGTTCTGCTTCTTGAAGTCAGTGTAAGCCTCTTTCTTTGTCTCTGTGACGAACCTTCACCTACTAGAAAGTAACTTCTCACAGCCCTCAGATTCTTTTCCTCTTTACTGGCTCCCCAACTTACTCAGTAGGCCATCATAGGCATGTTTTGCTTCTTTTTTTGTTTTGTTTTGTTTTTAACAATAATAGCTAGTGCTTATTGAGCTTACCATATGCCAGACTGTGCAAAGTGCTCCAATGTATTAACTAATTTAGTCTTTAAACAACCCCATGAGAGAGGTTTCATAGCTCCCTTTTGTAGACAAGGAACCTGAGGCTCAGGAAGGCTGAGTAGCAGGCCCACGGTCACATAGCTGCTAGGATTTGAACCCAGGCTCTCCGACTCCATAGCCCATGGTGAGGCAATGTCAGAACCATGGTTCTATAAAACTGACATAACTCAGAATATCTGATAAAGATTAGATGTGATAAATTATGAAACAGTAATTAGTGCAGTGGCTCCATGAGTGCTCAGAAGAAGATTCATTTGCCACCTTTTTCCTTCTAGTCAAATGAATACTTCATATCTTAACTCCTTTACATTCATGAAGTACCTGACAGACTGGGTGCTCAGTGGGGGTAACTACTCCTTTTGTCACAGTGTGCAGTTTGAAGTCCCCTCCCTACCCTGACTGTTCTTCTCTGGCTCATTTACCTCTGCGGTGCCTGGAACTGTGCGTGATGCAGCAGGTGGGTTTGAGTTGAGCAGAGTAGAAGGGAAGGGAGGTCTCTATCACAGGGTCCCCAAATTCTGTCCCATTACCTGCAGTCATCACTTTTGTAGTCCATCATTTACACTGCCAACAGGTATTGAAATTGCTGTCAGTCAAATCCTCAGCATCACTTTACTTAGGCTGTTGCTCATCTACACCTTGTTTGGCTTGTCCTTGGATGGTTGATTTTGTCTTTTTCAAAAATATCCTCTTCTTTTCTTTCTGATTTTTAAAATACCACAGGTTTGTTGTGGAAGCTCTGAAAAATGCAGAAAACCACCATGAGTCAGAGGGTACAAGCAACTTCTTTAACATCACACAGCTAACAAGAGGTCGAGCCAGGACCCAAACACAGGCATTCTGCTTCCACGGTGGGGCTGTCAACGCCTCCTCCACCCACACCAATCGCCACCTGATCTTTCTCCCAGCAGATGTCAGCGAACTTTCTCTGTCCTGCAAGTCAAGGCCCCGTCCGTATCGAGAGGCACTGAAGACCAAGTCATGTGCCATGACCATCGCTCCACAGACTGATGCTAACCTGTTCTCCAATTTTCTTTGGGGACTACAGTTGAGCCACTTAGAGAGTTCCTAATTGTACTATCTATCACAGAGCCGGTATTTTTCTATCTGGTTCCCAAAGACGTAGTGTAGCTGTGTTTGTTACCGTTTCCTAACTCTACAATGTCTGTGGAGCAGTTACTCTCTGAAGAACCCTGTGAGAGAGATGAGGCTGGTCTGACCGGCATTCGTATTACTGGGTCAACACAAGGCTTCTTATCTGAGCTGGAATTTTGCTAACAGTCTCTGTTATTAAAATTGAGACATTTGTCCCTCTGCAGGTTTCTGAAACTTCTGCCTTGTTTCCTAAACTCTCATATCTCATCATGCCTTTTTTTTTCAGAGGTTATAATCACAAGCTCACATTCTTCTAGGATCCTAGGGCTGTTCGTTTGGCCATCCCTGTTGTTGTGTGTGAGTGCATGGACAGTCGGTGCTGACGCATCACTCATCAGAGCCTTAAGACTTAAACACAGCAATTAGGAACTCTCCTCCTATCTCCTCACTATCTCAGACTTTAATTTCCTCTTGGCTATGTTTTTGCTCTCCTTTCTGGCCTGCATATCCTCCTTCTTGATAGAGAAGATGGAAACAAACTAGGAGATGAGTAATTCTGTTTCACTGTATCATCTCTAAGTTAACTGTGTCATTTTGCCCCAAGCACAGGCCAACCCTGGTCTTTTTCTTTTCTTGTTCTGAGCATATACCTCAGTGGCTCTGCTGGTCTATGCATGCATTATCCCCAAGCCCAGTCTTCCACTTCCCTGACTTGATATTTTTCAATTTATGCCATTCCTTTGTATCCACTCTTGGCTGCAAATTCATCCTTCCTGCCTTTGTAAGCGTCCTTGTAAAACATAAGCTCGTTGGAGTCATAGTGATTTCTTTAGATAACTCCTGCTCTTCTTCCTCTCGGAAATTATATATGAATGGGTAGTCAGGTATGAATAGTCAGAATTATATTATGTGGAGCCTCTAATCTTTCTAGAATCAAGTTCTATATGATCAGTGTCTAATTTAATCAGACTAATTAATCTAATTGAGCTTACAGCTCTGACCATGGGATCAAACTCCTTACACGTAGGAGTCCTGCAATAATGGTGATCGTAACAGTAATAGCCAATCTTTATGGAATGTTTGCCGTGATTCAGGCACTGTGCTAGGGGCTTTTTATACAACATCTCATTTAATTTTCACAATCAACCTACAAGATAGGCTGTATCAGTCATGACTACAGTGAGGAACCTGACATGCAGGGAGGTGACACTAGCACAGCTGCGAGGGCAGGGCCAGGGGCCTGACTCCGGAGTGTGCACTGTAACCTGCACACGACGCTGCTCTCTGAGTTTGTTTGGGTCTGTGAACCGCACCTCTCCACTGGACTGGGGAGCTCTGCTCTCCTACAGCCTCAGGAGCACAAACTGCTTGGGAACCCTTCTTTGGCTCTTACAAATCATATGACAACAAGGTCCCCTTTCTCTCCAAGTGCCAGTCACCCCCACTCTGTCACCCATCAATAATTCTCCCTCATTGGCCAAAAAAGGCCCACACAGCAGCTCTCTTCACTGTATTCTTGTCCTTCTGTGATGTGAGATGGTCAGCAGAGCAAGGCTCGAGTGAATTAGCTGCTCTGTTTCTGGCAGAGTAGTGGTCCTAACAGACCTCTCGATGGCTCTTCCGTCATCCCGCAGCCTTCAGAGAACAGGGCCTGATGGTGGAGTGACAGGTGCGCCCAGCTGGGCGGGCCAGAGGGGAACCAGCCCTCCATCCTGCCGCCGCCTCACTGACCTGTGCTCTG
The DNA here is from genome assembly GCA_004026885.1 of Lyroderma lyra. NCBI lineage: Eukaryota > Metazoa > Chordata > Mammalia > Chiroptera > Megadermatidae > Lyroderma > Lyroderma lyra. Next base: position 201,750 of record PVJL010001397.1, on the reverse strand, counting down.
GGCGTATTACTTTGGTTTGAAAATTTTTCTTCAACTGTGATTTTCATGCCACCTGCCCTCCAAAAGGATGTGAAATGGTTTGCAGTAAAACATGTCTAAAACAGGACAGTTAAAATGCATTTTAAAAAGAGAGACAGGTAGCTTTCAGAAATTACTCGGTTTGAACCTCTGACGAGAAGTTTGATAGCACATGACTGTATCGATTAGTTCCCAATGCGAACGTCCGGGTGCGTAGGAATGGGAAAGGAGCCCTGCAGATGGGGCGAGCCTAGCACCTCAAGGGCCCGCTCCGTGCGTGCAGCCCGAATCAAACGGCCTTGTGCCCAGGGACGCCCATGGTAACACCCATTCGTGTTACCGCATCTCGGGAAGCTCAGGGCAAGGCACCGGAGGGACAGTTTGCATGGGTTAGTCTTACCTGTAGAGTAGCCATTCTGTCACAGCCAGGATAATCATCATCATCGTCACTGACAAAGAACCACAATAAATTCGTCTTTAAATTTTAATACCCAATTCACGTATTGTGCAGCTAGAACTCACACCGTCCATTGATCTTTGTTGTTATGTTTAAGCACAGAACTGTCTAAATCATAATGGGACCTTTTAAAATTACCACACTTGTTTCAAGGAAAGCTTTGGCTACCGCCTATGTGCTGAACGTGATTTCTAGTGAAGAACGGGTCAGGAATGAGCGGGTGTGCACGTGGTCCCGTAACGCCACAAACACGCAGGGCTACATCTTATTTGTTGACCTGTAGCTTTTCTCAATCAGTCACCATTAACACAGCAGTGGTCCCATCTCCGGGCCAAAACACACCATGGAAGGTCATTCTGAACCCCTTTTGGCCAAAAATCTGCCCAGGGTTCTGTAACTCTGGGACAGCTCGGCGTTCATTTACCTTTGTAAGATAGGGGAGTCACCATTGTCGTGGGTTCTTTTCTCTTGCTTATCACCTTGAGTTTCTTTCTCAGCTGAGATGTGGATCCCTTCTGTGAGATTGTTTTTGATTCCAGAAAAGACCTTGGGTACCATGCCTTGCTCGCGTAGCTAGAAAGTTGAGTGCTTAGGTCTACTGCATGTTATTTTGTCTTTCATAGGTAAGAGGCACGTAGTGTGCCGGCGTGGCTCACTCACATTCTGTTTAAGTTCCCTTTTCTACAAAGCTACTGAGGGCTGATGTCCCAGGTACCATGCTGAGCTTTCCTGTGGGTGGTCTCCTTTAATACTCAGAGTAACCTTATGTTGCACCTACCTGTTTTACAGAGTAGAAATTCACTTAGGAAGGTTGAACGACTCGATCAGGTTCACACAACCATCAAGAAGTGGGGCCAAGTTTCGAACCCAGGCTGCCCCACCCCCCACCCCATCGTTGTTTCTTTGTGCCTTTCTCTAGTCAGAGGGTTTTCCCCACATGACCATTTGTTTTCCATTATTCTTCCTCTCAGAACAGATGATTTCCAAGGTCACCTCAAGCATTGAAATTTCATGACTGATTAAAGTTGTAACTTATGCAGTTTGATTCATTTGCACTAACGCCCAAGTTCATTTATTATATGAATTCCTTAAGTGAAGGTTCCAACAGCTTTTCAGTTTACTTAACAGATCTCTTGATGTTCTAGGAATCGTGCTGCTTTTCCCAGAATAAGATTTTAAGCCTGAATTTTTAAAATGTAGGTTTAAAAACATATCTGAAAGGATTTTACCATGCACACAATGTATCAGTTTTCCACATAGACCAGAACAACCCCTGTTCTCTTGGTTATCTGCCCCCAGACTTGCAGATGCAGTGCTAATTCCCTGCAGCATCGGGTCCTTTTTAGCATGAGGTAACAGTGTGAGCATCTTGGGTTTGAGCACTGTATGTGTTAAACGTGCCAGGCCCAGAATTGGGGTTGGCTCATCAAGATGCTGAACCCATGCAAAGATCAAGTCATCTGAACTTTGAGAATCTACTTGGAGAGCCTCCTGTGTGTTCCTCTCAGACCTGGTATGAGAGCCAGGGGTGGGACTGTTTGGGTCCACAGTCCTGGCAGCCTTGGGTGATGGTCCTTGTGGACCAGCTCAGGAATTTGAGCCCTCTGGTGATGCTGTGCTTGCAGAAGAATGGTTGGAGAAGAGACGTTTACTCACAGGCCTGCCGGCGGGGCTAGCTGCAATGTCTCAGTGGCTCTGGGACACATCTTAAGCTCATTCTGACTGAACTGAGAAGACAAGACCCAAAAGAAAGGAAATGACAGGATTCTGCAATTATATCCTTTATCAGGGAGCAATGGGGCATAACTTTGGAAAGTATCTGGATCTTGTCTTGCTTGCACCTTACCTGTAGTTTGAGTCAGACAAGCCTGGTTCCAGCCAAGCTCTGCTGTTAAAGGCTGTGTGGTAATGAGGACATGACTTCAGTTCCTAGGCCTCAGTTTTCTCATCTGTAAATTGGGGTGACAGTACCCCCCCCCCCATAGGTGTATTGCAAAGATGACATGTGATGCTTCAGCTGAAGCTCCCGGGCATCCTGTGCTCAACCGTGTGACCAACGCACGGTCAGCGGCTCCACGATGCTGTTTTGACTCCCTTCTTGCCCTCCCCTACGTAGGACACACTCTAGAGAAGTAAGTTTCATGCAGACTGGCACTTCTAGGAGCACTTACACGGACGTGTGGCACGCAATGCATGTGTGTTTGATGAGGTTTCAGTAAATCTGATTTTACATCGTATTTTAAATATTCTTAGGAAAACGTGCTGCTGGGACCAGCTGCAGCGCCTCAGCAATGCGCCACTACTTAGGCAATAATCGTTGCTCAGTCTGGGATTGCTTCATCTTCCTCCTAAAGAATAGCATCACATGGAGTCCGAGCCCTGAGCCCAGTCTACCTCTGGGACAGAAGAACTTGTGCTTTTCTAAACCCACTATACTGCAGCTGCTGCACAGGGAAGGCTTCCCCCAACGCCCCCTCTCCCCCAACAACTAGGCATCAAACTAGAGGATTTACCTGAAGGTGCAAGGAGGATGTCTTGTGATTGCCGCTGTCTCTCTTCCTGTTGTCAGCAGCCAAGAATGCCCATGGCCAAGGGGGCGCTAGAGGCCAAGGGAGTGGCCAGCAGCAGGCATGGGCTCTGATGGTGTGTGTGGTGCGGTAGGCTGCACTGCTTACGTGCCATTTCCCTCTTGTGTACTTGAACTCACCTCAGCAAGCTGCTGCACGGCTCCTGATGCTGGCCGCCCCCCACGGCCTCACCACGCACAGCTGCCCTGGTGACACACGTGAGACCTCTTTCCAAGGGTCCTCTTGGACCTATCTCAGGGGCACAGCAAAGGAGGCGCTTCCATCCAGGAGTCTCACACTCATCAAAGGTTTCAAATGGGGATTTTTAAAATGTTATCTCCAAAGATATGCTAATAGGTCTAAAAGAAGGAGGTGATCATCAGCTTTGAACTTCTGCCAGACTTTGGTACCATGCTTATGAATTTTAAAGATAAATCCTGCTATTATATTGTGAATAAGATGATGACATCACCTAGTATGTGTTTTAACTTTTACCTTAGTTACAAGCCTTAATTTATTGAATGCAAAGTTCTAAATCTATCACCATTTTGAAACCCTATTTGGACATTTCTTTTTTTTAACGTACACGGAACCTCAGAGAATGGCAGTGTCCCAGGCTGCTCTTGACCTCCAAGTAGCCTATTGGCCACTTTCCTCTTGGACTGTGGGGAAAACAGTTCCTTCTCCACATGGTCATTGGAACCTCAGAAAATGTGAGCTGCCACTCCCTGTTTCAGTACAGCAGTTGAAGTACAATGAAGGAGGCCTTCCAGGTTAGGGCATGCACAGTTCAACTGCTTTCTCACGTTAAGCACTGTTTTGTCTCCCACTGTAAAGCTGCCTGCCTGACTGATGGACTGACTGAGGGACTGGACTGATGGACTGACTGCAGCCCTGTGCAGCTCTGCGGGGGAAAAGGCTGGCTAATGTTCTTGAGCTTTTACCGTTATATAATGAGGCTCACCTATAGCTGAACACTGGAATCAAGGAGGGAAGTTTTAAAAAATCTGATTCCTGCGTCTCACCCCCCAGAGATTCTGATTTACTTAATGTGGGGTGTGCTCTGGGCATTGGGACTTTTGAAAGCTCCCCAGTGATTTTAATATGTAACGTAGTTTCAGAAACAGTGTCCTAAGACTTAGTGGTTCCCAAACATGAGCCTCCTCCAGAGGAGGGCTTGTTAAAAATCTGATCGCTGGCCCCTATCCCCACAGTTTCTGAATCGAAGTCTCTGGATGGTGCCCAATAATTTGCGTTTCTAACAAGTTTCCAGGTTATGTGACGCTGCCAGTCTAGGGACCACATTTTGAGAACCACTGTCCTAAAAGAAAGAAAGCCAGGAAGATGAGCTGGGGAGGGAAATGTGAGTAAATTCCCAAAAATTCCAGCTATTTCCTAAACTCCACAGTTGCCTTCAGAGGCAGAGACAGTTGTAGTCCCAGAGTTTAGGGCCCCGTAGCTGCCGCTGTGTAGATAACCCACGTGGGGTTGAGCTGAGTCTGGGCAGCTGGAGTCTCAGTCGGCAGGGTGAGGCCTGGGCCTGAAGCAGACAATCTGGAGTCCTGATCAGCTCCGTCCAGTGATATATTATCATGCAAGCCACAAATGTGAGTCATATATGAAATTTCATAATTTCTAGCCACATTAAAGGAAAACTAGAAACAGCAAGATTAATTTTAACTTGCTTATCCAAAATCTTACTATTTTAACATATCATCAACATAAAAAAAAATAGAAATTTCCAACTAAGTTTTCAAAAATTGTGAATAAAGATGAAAAAAATTTTTTTCAAATATGTTTAGCACTATACTTACTGCCATTTACATTTTTTAATTGTGGAAATATACACAATATAAAATGTATCATTTTAACCATTTTTAAGTGTACAGTTCAGTGGCATTCAGCACATTCACGCTGCTGTGCAACCATCACCATCACCCATCTCCAGAACTTTCTTCATCTTCCCAGCTAAGACACTGCATCCATTAAACACTAATCCCTCATTCTCCTCTCCCCCACCTTCTAGCAACCACCATTCTATGTTCTATTTTCATGAATTTGACTTCTCTATGTCCCTCATATAAGTGGAATCATACAGTATTTGTCCATTTTGTGGTGGGCTTATTTCATTTAGCATAATGTCTTCAAGGTTCATCTATGTTATAGGATATATCAGAATTTTCTTCCATGTTAAGGCTGCTTAATATCCCATTGTATGTATATATCACATTTTGTTTATTCATTTATACATTGATTGACACTAGGGTTGCTTCCGCCTTTTGGCTATTGTCTATTTTTCCATCTGAGTTCCTATAAAGACATTTTATTCTTCTTAATGGCTGCCTAATATTTCATTGTATGGACATGACTAGTCTATAATTATACAACCAACTAGTAGGGTAGTGAGGATTTGAACTCAGTTCTTTCTGGCTCCAAAGATGGACCACTTTTCACCATTTCATGAGAAATGCTGGATGTGTACGTTTTGAGCCACCACATGACCAGCACGGTGTTAGGCATGTATAAAATAATGTGATACACATTGAGTGGGTTCTGAGAGAATTCTAATCAATGAAGTGGTGAGAGTGGGGAAAGGCCAGATCCCCACTCTATGTTCTCCCATGACACACTTATTGCCAGTTCTCAGTTAATGCTGACCTGGGCCCCTCTCAGGGTAGCTCTGGAATGATAACTAATAGTAGCATCTTTAAACCAGAAAGGACCTGACCCAACTGTTTACTGTAGGAGAGAGAGAAACTGGAGCCTGAGAGATGTGCCCACTGGAGGAGAGTTTCCTCTGCCTTCATCTCAGGGGTGTGGCTGCCAGTTAAGGAAGATGCTAAGATGCTCCACCCGGTTTCCCATCCCAGTTTTAGTGACTCATAGTCAGTGTTGATGCTGGAACCTTGTTTTCCCAAGTGTGTTATTTTTATTGTTTATTTCTCCTGTACTCATGTAGTCTTCCAGCAGCCTGCCTGGCTTTATTAAAAGATATTTATGTTTTCTGATCACTTCTACATTCTTCTCTTTCTGCCAAGAATGGACAATAAATCTGAGTGTCATTAAGAGGACATTCCCTGAAGAAGACTGTGTTGACAGTGAATTTGTCACCCAACTTACTTTCTTTTACTGAGCAATTGAAATTTCTTCCACGGGAGTTGAGGCCCAGTGTCACTGGCCTGTCTGTATTCAGGGAGGCCTTTTACTGACTTGCCAAGTTATCGTTCCATTGTCTCACTGCCATTGGCTGACCTGATCTCTGCACTGATTAATTAGTTTCAAATTCCTTCATATTGATCAAGTAAAGTTGGCTTGTTTAATTCACATAGGGAAATTCTGAGAATGTTTTGTTTAGACTCTGATGAGGGGCATATTTTTTTAATGTCCCCCTTGGGAATGAGAGGTTGTCTTCCCTGCAGTCTCTCAAATTAAACAGAGCAAATATTGAGACCATGGCAAGGTTTCTCCCTGATGTCAGATCTGGATGCTTTAACAACAGACAGTTCTGCATGTTAATGGAGAAGTTTTTTTTGTTTGTATGTTTGCTTGTTTTTAATAGAAAACCCGTTGTCTTTTCACCTCTGGAGGTTGTCTGAGCTGGTTCTAAGCATCGAAACCTAGCCTGTCAGGGTGGGGCCTGCTCACCACCCATTCCTGCCATCTGGGGCCAGGACAAAGCCATGGCCACTTCACCAGCTTGTCATATGTTGCTTGATTTATAAACGCCTTCCTTTTTCCTGTTGGCTGTGATCCCCTCAGGAGAGGTCAGAGTAAAACTCCCAAAGCTGCATGTTTTCTGTTCTGTCACAAAGACAAATGGATGGGCAGATGCAAGTGGCCTTCAAGGGGAGCAGGGAATTCAGCTCAGAGCCAAACCCTATCCCGGATGCAGGACCGATTCATGGCACTCAATAAGATGCCTTTTGGGGTATGGTTACTCACCGGCTGGAATTAAAATTCTAATCGTTACTTTCCTAATCAGCAACCACCAGGATGAAGGGAGCTTGCTTATTTAGCACGATGAGACCACTATATCCAACTAATCTCTCCTTGCATATCTCCCCTAAGACAGCTTTCATAAAAATGTGTAAACATGCTCTTAGAATCTTTTTAGAATTCCCTTAAAGCCCTCCTGCCTCTGCCTGTCCCCTCATCTGGGCTGTCCAGGCTGAGGCCGAGGCGTCCCTCGCAGAGAGGGTTCTCATACAGCTCCATCAGGCCAGGCAAGAGCTGCAGCGAGAAATGAGCTCCCCGCACAAAGCAGCCTCCCTGCGGGGCAGGGCCCAGAGAGCTGCTGTGAGAGCTGCGGTATTTCGCTGGTTCATTTGTCTTCATTAATGTTGCTTATAGCTGAGGCCTTTGTCACATATACGATTATGTGAGATTCGATTCTCCTAAATGTGTAAACACAGAGCTCTAGCAGGAGTTCCAAGCAGGCAGCAGCCTGAAGAGAAGCTTTCCTGCTGTTGCAAGGGATGGCATCTGCTTTCAGCACCTAGAGACAGAGGCCACACTGGGGAGACCAGGTCTAAACGTCAGGGACTGGTTCTTGGAACGATAAAGGTTAGGAATGCTGCCGCGTTGGTCCTCGGCTCCAGGGGCTCATCTCTGCCCACCCGTCATTCACTGAGCATGTCCTTACATTTCTCCCCCTCCTCAGTTCCACACTCACGATCTGCCCAGCCTACCCGCTTCGTGTCTCTTAACTTGATCGCTTTCTCTTCCTCCAAGGTCCTCTTCTCATCTGAGGCTACCATCATCTGGTGACTGGATTCCTGCACACCTCTTAATCACATCGGCCACACCTTGCTGATATCTTAATCTTTCTGAAATGCATATCCCTTTGAGCCACTATCTTTCTGAGAAAAGGCCGAACTGCTTCAGCAGGTCTAAGGCCCCTCGGACTAGACCCCTGGGACCCTTTCAGGCTTCGAGGCCATCAGTACACTCTATTCCCTTTACCCCTGTCCCCACCTCCTTCCCCTTTGGAGATTATACTTTGTCCCAGGTTCCAAAACAATTTTACCTTGTGCCTAATATCTTAGGGCTTTTCAATAAAGCAATTTTTAAAATTAACTCCCGCACTCTGTCATTTTTCAGATTAAGACAAGAGAACACGGGGACCGGGACCAAAAAACTCTCAGTCACTGCTTTACTAAGCACAATTCTTCTTCAGGGACTGAAGTTTCCTTTCCAGGCTGTCATACTCAGATGACTTTATGTGCAAGAAAGAGAACAGTTAAGTTACTGGAAGCAAAAAAAGGGGGAATTTATTATAGGCTATACATGAGGGAACCCAGAAAAATCTGGCTTCAAGAGGGGCAGAAACAAAACAGCGCTAGGGCTTAACCTGTCTGTTGTTTCTGTCTGTCTGTCTCTCTCTCCCTTTAATCTCATCAGCTTTGTCTCACTCCTTTCTCCTTTTTTCTTGACCAGCTTCCTCTGCTTAAACATCACATACACAACCCCAAATGGCAGCCCTGTGCCAGGGCCTACATGGGCTTCCAACTTAGCACCTACAACTTCGTCTCGTCTGCGAGGGAGCATGGTGGTTCTCCATCATCTCTCTGGGCCCGGCTGCGCAGCCCTGGGTCTGGGCAAGCCTGGGATTTTGTTGTCCTTGACTCAGAACTCTCCCTCATTCTTCCCCATAGCTTTGATCCCAGTGGGTGGTGTGGGGTGTTGTAAGGTTGTTCTGCCTTCTCTGTCAGTGGCTGGGAGTGAGGCAGCTTGTCAATGGGAGGCTGTACTGATTTACTAAATTAACTGTATTAGCAGCAAAGAACCACCAACTGGGTGACTGAAACAACAAAAATTCATTGTCTCACAGTTCTGGATGCTGGAAGTCTGAAATTAAGGTATCGATAGGGTTAGTTCGTTCAGAGGACTATGACGGAAGGATCTGTTCCTTGTCATTGCCTACCTTCCGCTAGCCTCCGGCATTCCTTGGCTTGCAGGTGGCATTCTCCGTGTCTTCAAATCATTTTCCTTTGTGTCTGTCTTTGTGTCTAAGTTTTCCCTTTTTATAAGGACACCAATCATATTGGATTAAAGTCCACCCTAATGACCTCATCGTCACTTGACCATCTACAAAGACCCTATTTCCAAACAAGGTCACATTCACCAGTCCTAAGGTTTAGGAATTCAATCCTTTGGGGTAACATAATTCAACCCATAGGAGAGGCTAAGGGCAGGACCAATAGACATCTCTGTAGTTCCTCCCCTGGGCCTTCTCAGGGGCATCCTAGGGAGCCCACTTTGCCAATCCTCCAGACCCGACGAGGTACTAGAGTAGAGAGAGAGGCCCCACCACAGACAGAAACGACCTTGTAAACTCCAAGTAAACACATTCTGCAGGTAAACAATGCCCCACTACATCCTCGTCAGTTTGTAGAGAGAAAAATTATTTATAACATGGATAGGTCCGTAACTCTGATAGCAACAGTTAACGGGTCGATAATAATTACAACAGTAATAATACTATATACCATCTGTGGTGCATTAGAATTGTCAAAGCATTTTCACACACATTATTTTATTTGATCCTCACAACTATGTGAAGTAGGAAAAACAGATTTTTATTTTATTATTTTTATTGAGAAATAATTGACATAACATTAGTTTCAGGTACACAACATAATGACTTGATGTTTGTATATGTGGCAAAATGATCACAACAGTAAGTGTAGTTAATTAACATCTGTCACCAAGTTACAAAGTTTTTTTCTTGTGCTGAGAACTTTTAAGATCTCTCTCAGCAACTTTCAGATACATAATACAGTATTACTAACTATAGTTGCCATCGTATACATTACATCCTTATGAATTATTTATTTTCTAACTAAGTTTGTACCTTTTGACTCCCTTCACCTATTTTACCCACCCATCTCCACCTCTGGCAACCAGCAATCTGTTATCTATGAGGTTATTTTTTATTTGTTTTAGGCTCTACATATAAGTCTGATCACATTGGTCTTGGTCTTTCTCAGTCTGACTTATTTCACTTAGCGTAATGCCCTCAAGGTCCGTCCATGTTTTCACAAATGGCAAGATTTCATCCTTTGTATGGCTAAATAATTCCACATTTTATTTATCCATTCATTCATCAGTGGATACTTAGGTTGTTTCCATGTCTTGGCTATTGCAAATAATGCTGCAGTGAACATGGGGTACATAGATCTTTTTGAGTTAGTGTTTTTATTTTCTTTGACTATATACCTAGAAGTGGAATTGCTGGATCATATGGTAGTTCTATTTTTTATTTTCTGAGGGACCTCCATACTGTTTTCCTCAGTGACTGCACCAGTTTACATTCCATCAATATACACAGGTTCCCTTTTTTCCACATCCTCACCAACACTAGCTATTTTTTGTCTTTTTGTTGATAGCCATTCTGCCAGGTGTGAGGTGGTATCTCATTGTGGTTTTGATTTGGATCTCCCTGATGATCAGTGATATTGAGCATCTTTTCATGTACTTGTGCAGATTCTCGACATACTGTGCCTCAATGTTCTCATCAGTGAAATGAAGGTGGCAATAGCTATTCAAAGTATTGTTGCACTAATGACCTTAAAGCACTGGTACTCTGTAAGCATGATGTAATGGATGCTATTTTTATTACTGTCATTCAAAGTACAGAGGGAGAAGGGAGATGAAGAGGTTAAGAATCTCAGCCAGGACTCTCAAACCCACTATGGACCCAAGGCTTGGCCTCATAGCTCAGGGGCAAGAGGATCAAATGGGTACCTCTTGTGAACCCAGAAAGGAGATGCCTCTCCATTCCCACCCCCTCTTCCTGTCACATGCTACAGTTACTTTGCCAGAGGCTCATAGAATGCCATTTCTTTAAACTGTTTTCATTTATTTTATTTCCTGTCAAAGCTATTTTGTTGTTACCAAGATTGGAAAAGGATAAAGAAAACATATTTTAGGGTGAAACGACACGCAACTCTTTAGTTATGCCTATAATATGCAAAGGGCCTGCAATGCAGTCCTTGACCAGAAAGGTGAAGGCAAGAGGAAATCATACACCCATGTGTGTGCATGTCCCCGCGCCCATCTCTCTCTCTCTCTCTCTCTCTCTCTCAATCTCTCTTTCCTCTTGGCTCCATTGTGGGATGTCTTAGGGTGGGAACCTCAGAGGCTGCTGGCAAGATGAGAGATCATGTGAAAGTGATTTATCTAGAAGTCTCCCTAGGGACAAATGGTGGGGAGCATGGGCTCAGGAAGGAAGGTGTAGGAATGCATCAAGCCAGGTCCCACAGAGTTGCTCTTGGAGACACAGGAGGTCATACTTCAGAGGTGTCTTTATCAGACAGGGATGAACAAGGAGCTGGAGCAGTTTACACCCCTATAGGGGTAATCAGGGCCACCCCTACCGTCCTCCTCAGGACAGAAAGTCCCAGTCCATTCTAGCAATCTCTGTGCAAGCCTGAGGGCGGTCCTTCACCAGAGAAGCAGGTGCAGGCTGTTGAGCATGAAGACACTACTGAAGCTGATGTGTGTGAAGGGGGGAGAGAGATCTGAGGGGAAAGGGGCCTGCTCCATCGAGTGGGGGATGAATCCCAGCCGGTCTGCTTCCTGACTCCACCCTGTGAGAAGCTGCATGATGGCCTTCCCAAGAGGGGTTTAGGGGGTCTTTAGAGCCTCAGAGTGGAGAGACTACAAAAGAAACACACCTTTCTGTTACTCCCATGCACCATCTCTTTTGGCAAATTTTGATGTTTTATGCTACAGAGAGTCTGGTTTTTTTTAATTCATTTTACTAAAGTCAGAGAAGGGAAAGAAATGGCAAGACGTAAGGTGGGCAAAAACCTCACCAGTCCACAAATGCAAACATATTTTAGTTCCATCTTGTTGATTTGTAAATGAAACTAAAAATTGATGAGACTAATTTTTATGCTAATTAAACCACGTCTTAGGTCCAGGGACCTGGGGTCTCCACTCTGCTTGGAAGGGTTCCTGACTCAGTGTCGGATGACCCACATCCTCAGACTCTCAACCCCACAGCTCTCTTTTTCTCACTCTTCCCTCTTCTGTCCAAAATTGGCCTTGATTTCTTTTATTTATTTCTTTACCTCCTTTTTACTTCTTTGAAACCAGAGAGAGGTGGGTTGAACATCCAGGCTGCATCCTTTTGGGGAACAGGGTTTTATTCAAGAGGAGAAAAGACATGGTGAGCTAACCTTCAGTGGCAGGAAGAAAAAAATACAGGGGTGGCAGGCATTACTGAAGGGATCAGGGAAGTACACGAAGAACCTGTTGTCTGAGCGCTGCCTGTCAGGAAGTGATTACAGAAGAGACATTCTCCCCATTGAGGGAAGATGGGTTTCCCGCCTGTGGAGGGGGACATGCTTGGCAAGGCAGAGGTGCTGGTAGCTGGCAGAGAACTCGGCCACTCACCTTTCATGCCTCTTGGCATAAAGGCAAGGTTCCTCCTAATAGAGACTGATGAAGTGGGCACTAAGAGAGATAACGAACTGGAACAGGACTCCTCTTTGAATTGAAAGTCAGGGCTAGCGATAAGGAATGCAGTTCCCTCTGTTGAGCCTAGAAGTTCCACCCTGTGTGGAACTTTGTGAAAGGAGGCCTTCCTTGTAGAACAACAGATTGTGAGGAAAGGAATCCGTGTTTAAATTGCTGTTAAACTGAGCTAAGCGAAGTGAAGCAGTAGCCTTCCAACTCAATAGATTAATCCTGCACTCTAGGTGCCTGGAAATCTCTGACAGGCTTAAAGGCCTCTCAAGTCTTCCCTCTTCCAGCAACATCTGAAAGGAATCAAGTGCGAAATTTCTTCTACCACGTAGGAACTAAGGCATCTCAAGGGCAGACTGTTGTCCAAAGTTGTTTGTCAGAATAAAGGGACATTCTCAAGTCAGAAGCTTGTAATCTTATGGGGTGAACAAAAGACAGAAACCTTTGGGTGCAAGCACATTGAAAATCTGGAGAGTTTTCTGCATTAGGCAGCATCAACAAAATATGTTAGACTTTGGGGCCCACTGAAAGAAGGAACTAAGAGATGTTTATCTAACAAAGTTGGATAACAAGTCTACTGATCCCAAACTCCCAATGTAACTCCCACCATCACTGACATTTCTTTTGTGCTGAATGGAAATAGTGGAGTCTGGATCGGAGAGGTCTGCCCTTAAGGTAGGATATTTTATTGATTTTTTTAAACTGATATTTATCTGTATAGTATTTGATAGTTGCATTGTCATTCACTAAATTTTTAACTCATGCCCTACTTGACTGCTAATGGGATATACAGTCTGTACTTCAGAAAATGTTGTGTAAGTTTAATTTTTGTAAATCAATCATAATTTTGATGATTTAAAGCAATAATAACACCATACATCTATAAATCACTTCCACAGTTTACAAAGCATTTCAGTATATGTGGTATCAATTTTCACAAAATCTTTCATCTCCATTTGCCAAACGTGGGAATTAAGACTCACAGGGATCAAGGAATAAGCTCGACGTTCTACTGTTTCTTGGCTTATGTTTAGAAGTCAGTTCTCCTGACTGCAAATCTTATATTCATTTTTTAATTCAGTATTCGTTAATTAAATGAATTCCCTCATAGAATAAATGCTTATTCTGCAAGTTTAATTTTTCTATTTTATATATAATGTCAAGAAAGATTTTATTTATCAAATGATTATAAGGTATGGGGTATACTTATAGTGGGTTAACATTGAATGAGTGTCAACTAAGATTGAAATAAAGATTCTTATCTCCATGTTGTAGGTAAGAAAATGAAAGAACAGTGAGGTTAAGTGAATTTCCTAAAGTCTTGGTGAAATGGTAGTATCAGTTCTTAGTAGTTCAAGCCTCTTGGTTAGCCCATAAAAGTGCCCTATATTTTCATTTCTTGCTTTGATAGTCTGGTTATTTGCAATACCCGTAAGAACACTTCCGGTAGAAGCACACCTTGTATGCTTACGTGAGACCCAAGGGCAGAGCCATATGTTTGTGCTTTGAAGGTTACACATTTTGGCAGAACAATCTTAAGAAAAAGAACCCAAAATTAGTGAAGCACTCTGAAAAATTATGCTTCATTAGCTCACAGTAAATCTACTTCTACCAATAGCTCGCAGTAATGCTTTAGCGGCTCTCTTTCAGACTCTCACCACACTCCACATCCCAGGCTTACACTGTCCCAATGGGCAGGAATGAGTTGATTTTTGTCTCCCTTTATCAGTGAGGATACATCCTGCGGAGGTAGGGTAAAGCCCCAGTTGAGACAAAGATACTGAGAGCAGCTGGCTATTTGAAATGTATTCACGTAGTAAGACCAGATAGATTACTCTCCAGAGAACTAAAATGATTTAAAGATATGATTGAGGAATAACTTCTAACAATCTTTGAATAAGTTTACCAAGGAATTAATATCCACAGATGAGGAGGGGAAATTGTTACCCTCAAATTTCAGAGGTGGAGTCTGGAAACAAGACTGGGAACCTTGAGATTAACCACCAGCAAATATCTAGAATGAGTTATCTAACAAATAGTTTGTTAAAATGTACAAAGGGAAAATGATTATCAGGTTCTAACATGGATTCGCTAAAATGAAATCATCAGTTCCATTTTTTAAGTTGAAATATTAAACCCAAAGATCAGGGGAATACATTTGGGGTTTTGAAGACTATTTGACAGGATCTTTCATGAAATCTTTTCAGACCAGTTGGAGAAATGTGGATTGAACTATGGAGTAGTTAAATAGATTGGTCTGGTTGACTGACAGTGAGATGAATTAGTGCTAACGTGGAAAGTTGGAATGGGCCATCTCTTTTCAGCTCTTGTTCATCAGGTACAATAGAGAAACAAAGATGAATAAGAAAGGGCTCCTGCCTTCAAGAATTCAGCAGAGAAAAATGACATATAAATAACTAGCTATGGTCATTACAAAGAGGGCTGCAGCAGGGATATGCAAGGGACTGAACTAGAGCCACTGGGGTGAGGGGGTGGGTGATCTTTACTTCAGACATGTCCAACTGTTACACAAACTGTCATAAAATATTGAGGGTTTCAATGAGAGATGAGATGACTGTAGGGAAAGGACACTAAACCAAATGATTTTCAGGTTCCCTTCAAATATTAAATTTGCTTATGGTTAAATCACAACATCTGGTCTCTGTACAGCTAAGTCTGCTCAAAGCTCTGAGCAGACATCTCCACCACCAGCCTGGGGTGTGGGTGGTACACGGCAGAACTGCTGAGGTGGGTAAGACTCAGCTTGGAAACCACACTGGGACTGAAGGAAGAGGAAGGGAAGCTGGTTAGCATGTTTAGATTATTGGGATCCTCAGGAAAGGGAATGTATATGGTTATTTAACAAATTACAAGCTAAAGGGTCTAGGAATTAAAGAAACCTTGTGGTCTAGCAAATGAAAACCAGCAATATGGCTGGGAGAACCTCCACTCAGAGAGATTGTATTTATGCCTGAAGTATGTGAAACACCTCCATATTCTCCTCATTTCAAAGCCTTTTCAAGCCATTGAGAAGACTGATTCTACTTTTCTCAAGAACAATGTGGGTTATTTATTAATGTTTATAAGAAGCCTCTGTAATGCTACCTCAGGCTTTGAAACCTGCCAGCCTAGATGAGGCACATCTAAAGTCTGATGATCCTAATAATGTCAGTCTTATTTCTTGTGCAGAGCATGATCTAAAATGAAATACTAAGTCATTGAGTCATTTAAGTACCTGAAAATGATCCACAGCATACTGGGAAGAATTTATTAGAAAAACACATCCCCATGCCCCAGCACAGGAGCCCACAGCTCACAGGGTGTAACTGTCAATAGCAGAGTTCTGTTAGAGCCAGCCACTGGCAGGTGTCCTGGCCTAAATAGAAATTCTAACTGGGAATCTCCTCCCCAGCCCAGACTCACCGTAACAAGATAGCCACATATCCTCAAAATTCTTTATAAATGTTATCTCCCTAGGGGCTTACTCTTTCTCAGATGGATACCCTCCTCTGAGGACAAAAACAAAGCATGTGGTGTGAGCAAAGCCCTTTTCATGAGACCAGCTCCTAATTACACACCGCCTTTCTCCAGTGTGCTCAGCGTCAAAGACCAGCGAGACAATGAACTCATGTTGCAGGGCTCTAGAGAATGCTGGTCATTTAATGTGGTTGAATATCGCAGCCAGGGCCTTCCTGTTTCCAAACCACTCAATAGAGTTGTGGGGCCTTGAGTGTGTTTCCCAGCCTCTTGCCATCTCATGAAAAACAAAGAGTTTGATGTCTGTGCCCTGAATCCTTAGCGTGAGATATGGAGAGCCAGCTATTACTCTGCAAGGCGATGGAAGGCTGTGGTACTTGGATAAATTAGCGTAGAGCTCAGTTTGCTAGGGTCTCAATGTACTGGGACGGTCATCAGCCACATAATATTATCTGTCTCCTGCACAAACACACAGGCATCATGCTTGAATTTAACCATCCATTTTTGCACTCTGACATTCCACGTTTTATTTGTAAAACTACTTGCATTCTTTAAAACTGAATGAAACAGTATTAAATAATCCAGAAGTAGCATGATAAAAATGCCAGTACATGCAGACTGTGACTGTGTTCTGAGAAATGGGTGGTGTTTAAATCTTGCCTTGTTTCTATTAACTACCCTGCTCATCTGAACATGTGGAAATCCAGCTGGGATGGGCCTCAGCCCTTAGGCTCTCAGTTATGGAAAGTAACTACAGATTTGTATGGAGGCTGTCTCTTCACTTTATCCATAATAGCTCGGCAGTCAGATTATTCTCATGTTGCGGTGGGAAAAGAAATGCTGTGAATAGCAATAGAGTGTGTGGAACCAATGGACTAGAGTACTCTGTGAGAGTCCCTACCCAGCCATCTCTGCTGCCGCTTCCTCCCTGCCCCCCATTTGTAAGCAACACTATTCCCAACACCTCAGGCAACTAAGAATGAAAATCTACAAAGATGCTATGAAGATTGTATCCGAATGCTTGTACATAGAGCACATCTACAAAGTACACAGGACTTTCATACGCTTGGCTAAGAATAAATAGATGGATAGATCAATAGATGGATAGAGAAAATTACGTTATCATTTAATAACTATGCATGGCATAAAGATCCTTTCAGTAAAAAGAGAAAAACCAAGGATCATTTCTATTCCTAGAAATGATCAAGCTACACTAAATCTCGTTCAGTTCTCTAACAGTACTCCTCTCTCATTCTCCCTAGCACTCTTAACGGGCTAACTCAAGGTCTTATTTTAGGAAACACCAGCCCTGGCAAACCTTCCACGACCTCCCAAGACCAGTTTTGTTGCCCTCATTCTGTACCCACATAGCATGCTCTTTGTTCCCTGACACAGCGTCATCTTGCCAGTCTGTATTGTAATTACACACTTGCTTAACTGTCTGTCCTTCCTGCTGGTCTATAAGTTCCCTGAGGACCATGCATGTCCTTGTCACATTTTCATCCCAAGCACAGATTATGGCACACAGTAGGTATTTGGTAGGCATTTGTTGAGTGAATAAATGACCTCACTGTCATTCTGGGTCACCCTAGACTTTCTGGAACGAACCAATATGAATTGTGACCCTTTTATTGCGAACACCATGCTCTATTCTCGTTTTTCTTGAGGCCACTGAAGGATACAAGAAGTGGCCCTGCTCTCAAATTTCTTCCACACTAGCTAGACAAATGAGACAGTCAGAAACTCAAGAGCCATATTGAGCTATTGACTTCAGCTGAAAGTCAGAGGAGTGAGAGGTTACGGGGACCTAAAAAATCCTATAAAGCAAGGACTAAATGAAACTGCAGCTGGGCATGAAGGAGGGGTAGACTCTGACTAGGCGGAGAAGGTGAGGAGGCTATTGCAGGCAGGAGGATGGAAATGGAGGTGGCGAGGAGTCTGGCATAGGCGGAGACCAGGAGAGCGCCTGGTTTAGCTGGAGCGAGAAGTCCAGATTGTCCACGAGCTGTAGAACCCGAGGCTAGATCCGGGGAGATTTGGAAAGCCAGACAGAGGAGTCTGGGCTCCAGAAACTGCGTAACAGGATACTGATGCGAAACTGGGAGTAAAAGAATTTTATGATAACAATGTCATTTAGAAAGAAAGTCTTCTGGTCATAGACCCGAAGGGGAAAGAGCTGTGATAAGAAAGCCACGCAGTAGCCAAGAATGAGATGACACAATCTGAGCTAGGGCGATGCTTGAATGAAGAGAAGTGAAGAAAAACCAGGAAAACATGTTGGCAAAAGAAATGAGAGGCTGCCTTCACCTAGAGACCCCTGATGTTCTTTAAAGCCCTGAGAAATCTGATTCCTCTGAAGGGGCAAGTGGTTGTCCCCTGGGAACTAGTGGCCAGGGACCAGATGTTTGATGAGGAGGAAGGAGATGGCTTTGTGGGTCTTCATGCTGACACCCCCGTTTTCGGGCCAGCCTTCCCTTCCCTAGGACTGGGCTCAGTTTTTGCTCACTCCCCACATAGCACAGGATGGAACACTTTTCCTCTCAGCACCACAGCTCCGTATTCAAGGCCGGGAGTAATTATTTCCTGCTGCCTTGAGGGGCTGTAAGTCCCTGCGGGCCATACGGTCTGTGCTGGGGGCTTAGCTGAGGACAGCACTGTTCTGCTGGTTGCTTTCTATTTTTATTTATTAAGATATTTGCCAGCCTTTGACTGCCTTCTCTGGGGCCTCATGGTCCTACTTTCACATTTTCCTCCAATGGCTTTTCTTTGTGGTCTTAACAACCATCATGTGAACAACCTTGAAAAGGAAAGGTGCTGCTTTTCCAGAACATGCTTGGGAGTAGCCACTTCCCCTGTGCCACCGCGCCCAGCTAAGCTCCTGGTCTGGAGAGCCTGAGGCCTCGTTGCCATGCTTCATCATGTTGGTGCCATTCCCAGACAGCCAGTCTGCTCCCCCAGTTGAGCTTGTCATCTGAGTGCAGGGCTGCTGGCTCAGCCCTCACCAGTGCTGTTGCAGCTGTGTTTTGGACCTGACCTCCTGGCAAGCTGTGGGCTTGGCCAAGGAGACTGGCAGAGGCTGCAGCCCAGGGTCACGAGGAAGGGGAGGAAATTGGAGGGGACTCTGAGATACACTTGTTCTGAGGAGGGAAAGGGATTCATCAGCTACCAGCTGAGGTGCTCTTCGGAGCGTTCCCCAATGCTGGGGGTCGCCATTGTGGTATGGCTCCATGCTTTGTCTCTCCTTAATTCCAGCTCCCCCTTCAGACTCTCGTGCTGGTGTCACCTCCCAACCACATGATTGTGCTTCATTTGAAATGAATCCAAAAGCAGCCCTGAGGGCAGGGCACAGCTGCCTGCTTCCATGTAGGAGCCATGGCCCTGAAGCCACAGGGTCCGCTCAGCACACTGAGTTGTTGAGTGCCTTCTCCCCGCTGCCCCCTTCATCCCTGGCCTGCGGGCTCCAGACAGAGAAGAGGAAAGACCTTTGGCCTGGACGCCTGGAAAACCTGGGAGTCCAGCGTTGTCTCTATCACCGACTTCTGTGTTGCCAACTTTCCAAGGACAAAACCACCAGCCTCCATCTTTGCCCAGGGTAGTTTGTATTTAGCATTATGGATCACGTACTATGTGTTAAGCTGTTTGCATACACTGTTACTCCTCAGGACAGCCCTTAAGAAGTAAATAGTTTTATCCTAGATTTCTGGTTGCTCAGAGAGGGAAAGTAATCACCTGATGCTGCATAGCCAGTAAGTGCTGACGCTGAAATTGAGGTCTTCCTCACTTCCCTTTCTCCACACTGCCTCTGAGAAAGGGTAAGCTAGCCATGGACCATTAATAACTTTTCTGATCCACGGTCGTGCATATTAGAAGGATGTTATTGACATAAAAAAAAGTGTATTTATTGAGCCCCTTCACTGTAAAGCAAGAAAACTCTTCTAGCTTCTCAGAGGAGAAAATGCCATAGAAACAGAAAATTAAGTGCATAGCAGCTCCTGCCTGTTTCTCTTCAGGGCTATTTTGATTACCTTATGATGCGAACTGTTGGGCGTCGTGCTTCCTATTGTCAGCCCAGACGAGTCAGTGCTGTTCAGCGGGAAAAGGGATCTTGAGGAGAAGAGCCTACAGGCTGATCCCGGCTGTCTCACTGGGTGTCAGAGAACTCATCAGCTAGCCTGTCTGGGTTTCCGTTCCTCCACCTCTGCCCTACAGAGCTATGCTGTGAAGATTAGGTACAAGCATTGCAGGTGTACAAAGAAGCTACTGCCAAACAAACAGCTATATGTATTCCAGGTAATTTTCTGGTGTCCCCTTCTGGGAAGACAGGAGAAGAGAGAATCCTCCTCTAACTAGCTTTCCTGGGACTCAGAGAGGACAGGACCTCTTCACTTCTGAAGCAAGTCTTTCCTTCCTTGTCCTGTCCCCCTCAATGCAGGGCAGATGTCATTCGCTCCATGACATTGTATAAGCCCAGTGTTTGCCACGTTGGCAGGGGATCTTGGCAGGCAGAGTACAGCTGAAGCATGTCTCCTGGGCAGACTCAATTATTCACTGAGCCTGGTGCAGAATTAATACTGTTTCATTCCTCCTTCAATAAACTGGCTGCTCCTCTATACTTGAGCTTTGGGTTAGCACACTTTCCCAAGTCACTCGACTCCTTAGCTTAGCTCCTTGGGTCTCTTGGAAAACAGAACATTTTTCTCAGACCCAGCCCCAGGGCATTCCTTGAGTTAGGCTGAGACCCCTCTGCACTCACCCAACAACCTATATAGAAGACTTGACCCAGACCCCGGATCTCAGCCCTCTATCAGGGATCCTCCAAGTCCCCTTCTTGTCTTCCTTAAGTGACCTTATACTCTTTCACAGCCTTGTCCTTCCTACACCCTGGCTCACCCATGACTAATGGCTTATATTACATCTGTCAACACCAACCACCCAGTAATGACTGCATGAAATAGAGTATTGATAAGGATGCTAAAGCTAAGCCTCAGTTTGGTGGGAAAGAATAGCCCAGACTTGATTAGCAGGGCCTGCCAGGGGCCTGGGAGGAAGAGGGTCAACATGCATGCAAAGTATTTGCTGTCTCTGCACCAGCATTCAGAGCTTTTCCCTCTGGCCTCACATCCAGTGTTTTGTTTTGTTTTGTTTAATATTCAGCTCACATATTTTCCTTTTGATGTATAGTACTAGTTTTTCTCCTGATAAGCATATTTAAAAGCACACATTTACATTTTATCATAATTGCCCTCCTCAATAGAGTGATTTTTGGAGGAAGGGCACTCTTTTTGCCTCTGCGTTCTGTGGAAAATCTTGCTACTATTATTTCCCTCCTGTCTCCTTGAGAAGTTAGAAAAAAAAGGGAAACATATACTTTTTGGAGACAAATGCTAGAAACTTTTTCACTGTCTAAATAAGTCTTTGTTGAGCACTAGGCACTGGAATACAAAAATGAAAATGATATGGACTCACCCTGCAAGAAGCTTACGTTCTAGTCTGGAAAAGTCACATTAACCAACTGTAGACATAACACAAAGCCTCACCACGTCCTCCAAGGGGGGCTGCCATCATGTTCTTGGAACTGGGGAATTATTCTCACCCACTTTCATTTTCTAAAGCAGCTAAACTGTTGAAGGAAGGACGAAACCTCCTCCACACCGTCCTCCATTAATGAGGCTCAGTTTCCGGTGTCAAAGGTCCTGTGGTGCCTTTAAAATGTTCTCAGGCAAAAACGGCTGAACTGGCCTCATACAGGTGACTGAGGTAGCAATAAGCTATTTGGCAAAGTCCCAGAACCACCCCGTTGACCTTGTGTTTAGCCGTCGTGGATTCCTGTGTTCAGTACTTGGCAATCCATCCCAGTTCCTAAACCGAATCTGCCCTGGGCTTTAGATCCGCAGGGTCTGCCCGCTACTCCCAGTGCTATTTCATACCCCTGGGCTTCGGATTTGGGGCTTCATCCAAAACAGCATTTGCTGCTTCCTCGTGTGAATTCCCATGGCTGACACCACTGCCCACCTTCAATGCACCCTTTTCAGACCAAAGCTGACCTCCCATCACAGACCTGGCATGCCCCAAATTCCATTTCTGCTAAGAGTCATTGTACCAAAATGGCTCACCCATGTAGTTGCTAAATGGTGCTAGATAGAGCATGCCTGAATTACTTTGGTGATGTCCAGGTAGTTCACATTTGTTTTCATTGCAGTTCTGGGCTGAATTTCAGTACTCATCAACATGTTTGGCAATACAGAGACTCAGCCTTGGCCTGGAGAAGGCTGAAGCCATCTGTTCTTTTAAGTGTTAAAAAGGATGAAACTGTGTTAGCTAGAACCAGGATAACACAAGGAAGTCTTGCTGATGGAGCATGACCTGGGTGGAAATTTTGCTTTGTGTGCTTATGCAGAGATTTATAAAACTGTTGAATGCAGTGGTCAGAGTAACCTATGGTTAGAGACAGAATATAACTTAGTAGTTGCCAGGGGCTAAGTGGTGGGGGATGGTGAGTGATGGCTAAGGGGATACATAGTTTTGGGGGTAAGGTGATGAGAGTGTTTGAAAATTAGATAATAGTAGGGAGTTCCCTGGTGGTGTAGTGGCTTAAGGCTTTGGCGCTGGTGCTGTCAGCGCTGCAGCCTGGGTTCGATTCCCAGTCAGGGAGCTACCCACATACCAAAAAGAAAAAAAAAAACCTAAAAATGAAAATTAGATAATAGTGATAATTACACAACTCTGTGAATACCCTAAAATCCATTGAATTATTTTTTTTCTTTTAAATCCATTGAATTACATACTTTAAAGGGGTGAATTTCATGGTATATGAAATATATCTCAATAACACTATTATTTAAATATATAATATATATGTGTATATATATAATATATATGTGTGTGTATATGTGTGTGTGTGTGTGTGTGTATACACACACACACACACATATATATACACACAAGACCAAAAAACTCAACCTGGTATACATTTTAATTTGTTCAGCATCTGCTATGCACCAGGCTTCATTGATGAGACATGACAGGCATTCACAACTGAGACAAATGAGGAGTTTATAACATCTAGTAACCCATCTACGCAATTAAAACTCCTCCTTGCCCACATCTAGAGCTCACCTGAAATATTTGTCAGCTTAGAACCAGGTGTTGACACCCTCCCACCACAGTGCTCACCTTTGGACTTTCTACCAGGGAAAGACTGCCTGTCTTGGCAACCCTGAACCTTTTCATCTCCAGGGAGTGTTTCACTGATGAGTAGGCTTATCTCACTCATGAGTTAGTAATCACATGGACAGGAAAGGTTGCAGTGAATCTTTCTCTTTCCCTGTATTTGTGGCCTTTCCATCCAGGCCTTTCTCCAGGGCTCCATAATCAGAGAGAAGGTTACAAAACCTCTAATACAAGCCATTCTACCCTCCTGGGTGGCACTCCTGCAAGGTGGAATTCCCTGGCAGTTTCAAGCTCCTCAGTAGGCTGTTGCACCCAGGTTTCATCCTCACCTTGAGAGGCTAAGTCCATGGAATGGCAGTCATGACCTAGAGACAAGTGAGGCCCTTTCCTTCACTTCCTCTCTGCGAGACAGTGTCTGCTTTCGCAGGGTCAGTATGTTATTTATATGAAATTCTTCTCAGCCATGGTATCCAACCACACCTCCATCTGTGACCCACATTAAAGGAGCTTAGAAGCAACCATCTTATCCTCCACAGGGTACATTTTCTAACTTCCAGAAATGCCCAACATCTGGATCCTAAATTTCTCTCCAAACCAGAGCAAGGCCAGGCCCTGACTGACCCCACTAAATTCAACCCATCTCTCGCCTGTGGAACAAAACCAATTATAACCAGATGAGAATTCCCATAGGTGTCAAATGAACTCCCAGGCAGAAGAACAAAGGAGCCATGTTGGAAAGATGTCATCCAGTATGGACCCAGGAAAGAGGTCACATCCTGGGAGCTCACTGGCTATAAACCAAGTCTATGTTCCTCTGTTTGTCCCGCAGGGAAGGGCAAGTTGTGCCGGCAAGCATAGCCTGAGTGGTGTATTTGGAGACTCCAGGAGCAGTGAGAAGGGGGCCTGTGGGAGGACAGAAGGACTCAGGGCACCTGCAAACCAGACACTTACAATTTGGAGGCTGTCTGGGGAGTTGGATGGGGCTGATTATGCTATAAAGACTTAAGCTAGAGAGGAAAGCTTGCCTGGGAGCTGTGATAGAAACAAGACAGTTCATTTTTATTTTTGATTAAGTGAAATTTCAGCTTAAAAAAAAATTCTATTGCAACCAGAGCCCATCTCACAGATAAACACAGAAAAGCAGTGTTGGCTGTTGCCAACTACCCCCAGGAATTGTGCCTTCAGTATGACAGGTGGCAGTTTAAAGGTCATGAACAGGTCCATCCGGATGTCTCAGAGGAGGAGAAAACAGGTGAGCAGAAGGGGAAGAGCTTAAAATAACAAGGGGGCTCTTTAAATAGAGCTATAAAATGGGTAGCAAACCTAGTCCAAGGGTTAAAAACAAGCTTTTCCTCCGAAGTTTCTATGGCAACTAGATAAAAATCTACAGCAAGAGTGTAGTTAATGAAATATTTCTTCTAGACCAACAAGTAGCAGTAAGTAATGAAGGCTGACTTTGTGCAAGGATCCACTACAGGTTACATTTTTAGCTACTGCTGCTTTATTTCCTGGCAAGAATTTTGGGCATGGAGTTTGGTGAGACTCCATTTGCTATACCCCCTGCTTTCTTTTTCTCAGAGCAGAGTCTGGGAAGCTGGGGCAGAAATGCTGGTGTTGATCCAAATCACTGAGAGTGGAGAGACACCTTCTCCCTCCCTCTTTCCCCACCCCCACCAACAGTTTGGATTCATTGACACACACTTACAGTGTTAATTTGGACATTCAGAATAAATGCTCATGACTAATTTTATCTGTACACAAAGAATAAACACAATCTGGTGAGGTTAGTTGAAAGCTACTTGTGTTGTACATGACTAAGATGCAATGGGACTGAGGGTAGTACCTACCCAAAAGCTGGTTTATGGGTTAAAGGAGATTAAAACATGTAAATGTACCTAGCAGCAACTGGTATAGAGTAGGCATTCAATAACGGCATATTGAAGCTGATTAAATCTCTTTGGCTATAAATCACTTTAGGGTTCGAGAGAAGCTTCACTATGTTTCTCACCAACGATTGAATCCCTAATTCTTTCTATTAAAGGTGGCTTCTTGGACAACTATTTAAAAATATGAGATTATTCTAAGTGTAGAACATATAATTAGGTAATAATAAAGTGACTAACACTTATTAACACGTTTTGTTTCAGGCATTGTTCAAAGCACTTAATATGCATTTGGTTGTAATCCGCACAGAACTCTAGGTCATAGGCAATAATATTATCTGTTTAACAGATTAGAAAATTGAGGCAGAAGTTAAAACTGGATAAAATTCAGTTTCACCATCCTCAAAACTTGGTACAGGCAACCCCCATATAACATGGTACTCCCATAACACAGTTTGAGAATTAGATGAATCCCCGAACAACACGGAGTATAGTACGTCGAGATAATTCAGGGGACAACAGCACAGGTAAAAATGAAGAAATTTAACACTTTACTCCAAAAAGCATAAAGAAAGGTCTAGATTTAGCCAAACAGTGGGAGCTGTATTTCCTAAATGAAGATCCTTCCACTGAAAGAAGCACAAAGTTTAAGAGAGAACTTGACAAGTGCTTAGCACCATATAATGTAATTTATAAAGCTTTCTCAGCTAAAAGCAAGCAATCTAAAATATTCTTTGCAGAAAGTACAGAATAGAAGTCAAGATTATCCTGAAGAAAGTTCAGAGGATGATGCTATCGTGTCGAAAAGAAACTGTCCTCTATTAATGGTGCTTAGCAGTGATGACAAAGAAAACATTATTTAGTATATATTAGTATGTTATATTTTTGGTGAACATTGCTTTAATAAAGGTATTTCTCTTACTTAGGAAAATATAACAGTATTTTTTTTTAATTTTTGGAACTTAGCCCCCTTTTTAGTACTAGTTGTTTCTTATAACACATATTTGTATAACACAGCAGTCTCAGATCGTAACAGCCGTGTTATACAGGGTTGCCTGTATCACCACCATCTTATAGGTGACGACAATAAGGCTTGTTATACTAAGTGATTAGCCCAAATCACAGAGCTAATAAGTGGTGGGTGGAGTCACCATTCCACATAAGCAATCATGTCATCCGCAAATGTAGACAGTTTTATTTTTTCTTTCAGATCTTTATGCTTTTTGGGTTTTTTCTTGTTTTATTACGCTAGTTATGACCTCTATGTTCAGTGAGGACTAGAAATAGTAAGAGTAGACATTCTTGCCTTGTTCCCATTCTTAGGGAACTAAGTATGATATTTGCTGTAGGTTTTTATAGATGCTCTTTATCACATTCTGGAATGTTCCCTCTAGTTCTCATTCACTAATAATTTTTACCACAAATAAATGTGAAATGTCAAATGCTTTGTTGCTCCATTAAGATGGTGATCTGGATTTTCTCTTTTATTCTGTTGAAGTGAAGAATTTCAGTGATTGATTTCCAAGTATAGTGCCAACTTTCACTCTGGAATAAACTCTACTTGGTCATGATGTATTTTCCTTTTTATGTTGCTGCATATGATTTGCTGACATTTTATTATGATTTTTTCTGTCTATAATTCATCAGCGATATTGGTATGTAATTTTCTTTGCCTGTATGTTATTGTCAAGTATTGCTACAAGAGTTCTTCTGGCCTCATAAAAGTGTATCCATTTGGGGTCTACCAGAAAATGATCTAGGAGGATAAATATATGTTTATATATATGCATGTGTGTATAGATAGATAAATGATTGATAGACAGATGGCTATATTGCAAGGTATTGACTTATAAATTGTGGGTACTGGCTAGTTAAGTCCAAAATCTGTTAGGACATGGCAAGAAGGATAGACTGGAAACAGTTGTGCAGAAGCTTCAGCCCATAGG
Organism: Lyroderma lyra; assembly: GCA_004026885.1. Classification (NCBI taxonomy): domain Eukaryota; kingdom Metazoa; phylum Chordata; class Mammalia; order Chiroptera; family Megadermatidae; genus Lyroderma; species Lyroderma lyra. The sequence goes on along the minus strand of PVJL010001397.1, from coordinate 174,758 downwards.
CACAGCATAAATTTTCTTCAAGGAAACCTCAGTTGTGCTCTTCAGGTCTTTTAGCTGAATGATTCTGTCCCACCTAGATTATTGAGGATAATTCCCTTTACTCGAAGTTAGCTGATTGTAAATGTTAATCACATCAACAAAATACCTTTCAGGCAACACCGAGATTAGTGTTTGAATAACTGGTGACTGTGCCTAGCGGAGTCAACATAAAACTGACCATCATAATCTATTTCTTCTCAACTCAGCACCCATGCAAATCTCCTTAAATTTATTTATTCTTTAAATAAAGACAATAACACAGCCCTACTTTTGCCTAATATGACACAACTATCCTGTATATAACCAAAAATGCACTGACCCTTTCTCCCGAGGAGGATGTGAGGTCTTGGGTGATGTTTACTCTTCTCCTTAATATTCTATAACTTAAATACTGTGATGTAAAATGAACTATTTTTTATATATCTTATGCTGGATGATATGGCAATAAGAGAGGGAAGAAAACAAAAATATCAAAATATATATTAATATATTATTAATATTTTATATATATATAAAATATAAACATGTTTATATAAAATAAGCAGCAAATACTCATAACAATTACAGTTCTCATTTCTGCAACTGGTCATGTGGCCATAGCTGGTATTTAACTATCTTCTTATGCAACTATTTCCATATTCCTTTTGCCTACTGTGAGCCCCTCCATTGTTTGTGGTTCTTTCCCTGGTGGGGTGACCCAAACCTTAATTCTTGAAGAGTCTGGGCCATCAGCAGTCCTGCTTGAATTGGCTTGTTAAAGTTTTCAATCACAGGGCATGGTAGTATTAAGAGACACCCTAAAAGATTCTTTTTTTCTAGCCATACTCTTCCTTACATCTGTTACCAGCCCAGTTACCCCTTGATAATCAGGATCAGTAACTCTAGCCAGTACAGAAACCCTCTTCTTTGCCTGTTGACTCAGCAGGCTGAGGAGCCGAAGTGGCTGGATGGCAGTCATAACATCCAATTCAATGGAATCATTGTTGTGTCTGCTGGTAGAAGCATTCCTCCCTATAGAACTAAGACCACTGGACCAACAAATCATAAATTCACTGGGATGGGAAGCAAAAATGTTACCGGTGGATGACTGGTAATAGTGAATGATGCTACACCTATTTCTACCCCTTGATTCTTGGACTTATGAATTCTGACTGTGGGAGAAACCATATTTTAATCAGCATGTTGTATGCTGATTAAAAGCACACATAGCCTCTTGGAGGATATTCCCAGAGCCCTGAAAGATATTGCCAACTTGGTGGCACTGTAACTAAGTTTTCAAAAGGCCATGCCACTGTTGTATCAAGGCCGCTGCTTCAGGATGAAGAGGAACACAGCAAGACCAGTAAAATCTATGAGCATGGGCCATAGCCCATCGCTGTGAAGTAAGTCCCTTGATCAGAACCAATGCTGGATGGAATACCATGGTGATAGATAAAGCATTCTGTAGTAGTTTTGTCAGAAGCACTGTACACAGGGAAAGCAAATCCATATCCAGAGTGAGTATTTATTTCTGTAAGAACAAAGTACTGTCCCTTCCATGATGGACATGGTTCATTGTAACCAATTTACCACTAGGAAGCTGTCTGATCAGCCTGGAGAATGGTGCCATATCTTGAACTCAGTGTTGGTTTCTGCAGCTGACAGATTAGATACTCAACAGTATCTGTATCCAGGTTAGCCTTGATAAGTGATGTTCATGTTGCTGATCCTATGCATAATTTCCTTCACTGCTGCCACAGCCACTTTATTCATGAGTCCTTAGGAAGATGACAGGAATGGCTGGGAGGAGTCTGACTTGTTTCCACAGAAAGGGTCATCTTACCCACTTGATGATTAAAATCCACTCCTCCACTGAGGTCACCCTTATTCATATAGAACACAAATATCTTCACTTTCTTTGCCCATTCAGAGAAGTCTATCCATATACCTCTTCCTCAGACTTCCTTGTCCTCCATTTTACATTCACATTTCTTTCAAGTTCATACCCACCCAGCCAAGCCATTGTCCACAGCACATGAATAACTATAGAGTTCTACCTTTGACTATTTTTCCTTCCAAGAAAAATAAACAAGGTGCACTGCTTGAAGTTCTGCCCACTAGAAGGATTTCCCTTCACCACTGTCCTTCAGGGATATCCCAGAAAGTGGCTATAGTTTTGCAAATGTCCACTTTTGGGTGGACAGAACCATCTATAAACCAGGCACGAGTCTTGTTTTTTTTGTATTTTTTTTTTCCCTCAGTCAACTTATTGCATCATAGGAAACTTCTCCTGAGGCCATAGGAGTAGGCTAGAGAAAGAAGGTAGTGTAGCAGGAATGGGGCCACTTCTTCATGTAACTTATGCATGCCTTCAGGGTCTACTTGACTCCAATCTTGTGTATTCCATTTCCACTTGACAAAGGAGTGCTTCTGTGCCTGCCCAACTTTATGGCGTGGTGCATCAGACAACACCCAGTTTACAATGGGAAGCTCAGATTGCATTGTAAAGTGGCGGCCCATAGTAAAATCAGTGTGATAGGTTCTGGAAGAGAAAGGTGACCAAGTTATCTGTAGACAAAATGATGGCATTGGGCCAGAGAGCTGATAGACCCCTTAAGTAGGGCAGTGAAGGTGTACTGCTGGCCTTGCCAGCTGAAAGCAAACTGCTTCTGGTGGTCTTTACTAGCAGGCTTTGAGAAAAAGGCATTTGCCAGATCAGTAGATGCATATCAGGTACTAGAGGAAGTGTTTATTTGCTCAAATGGTAAAATTACACCTGAAACAGCAGCTGTAATTGGAGTCAGCCCCTGATTAGATTTACAATAATCAACTGCCATTCTCTAAGATCCATTTGATTTCTGCACAGGCCAAACATGCGAATTGCATGGAGCCGTGGAGCTGTGGAGCTGTTGGTGGGAGTATTTCTTCCTTACATGTTTAAGAGACTTCAAAATAAAAATTGTCTGGGCCTAGAGTTTACTTTCTGGGAAGTTTTTGATTCCAAGTTTGATTTCTTTCAAGATACAGAAATCATCGTATTTTTTCTTCTTGTTTTTGTTTTGACAATTTGAGTTTCTCAAGGAATTTTTCTAGTACTTCTAAACTGTGAAAATTATTATCATGAAAATATCAAGGTATTGCCTTGTTATATTTTTAGTGTCTGTAGGATGTCTATAGTAACATTCTCGATGTGAGTAATTTGTATTTTCTTTTGTCTTGATTAATTGTGCTAAGGTATTACTTTTTTGTTGTTTTTTTAATTGTTAAATTTATTGGGGTGACTTTGGTTCCAGGTGTACAATCCTACAGTGCATCGTCTATCTGTTGCATTATGTGCTCACCACTCAGAGTCAGTTCTCTTTCCATCACCATATATTTGATTCCCCCTCCCTCCTCTCACACTTTCCTTCCCCCTTCCCCTCAGGTAACCACTAAGCGATTGACTGTGTCCATGAGTTATTTCTTTGTTGCTTTTAGTTTTATATTCTGCATATGAGTAAACTCATATTGTTCCTGGGTTTTTTCTGTCTGGCTTATTTCACTAAGCATGATGATCTCAAAGTCCATCCACTTTGTTGCAAATGGCAGTATTTCATCTTTTCTTATAACTGAGTAATATTTGATTGTGTATGTGTACCACAGCTTCTTTATCCAGTCATCTGTCGCAGGGACCTTTGGTTGTTTCCATGTTTTGGCCACTGTGAACAGCGCTGTGATGAACATTGGGGTATGTAAGTCTTTGCAGACTAAGGTTTTCAAATTTTGGGGTAGATCCCCAGAAGGGGAATTGCTGGATCATATGGTAGCTCCATTCTCAATTTTCTGAGGACCCTCCACACTGCCTTCCACAGTGGTTGTACCAGTTTGCACTCCCACCAGCAGTGTGTGAGGGTTCCTTTTTCTCCACATCCTCTCCAGCACTTGTTATTCCTTGTCTTGTTGATAATAGCCATTCTCACAGGTGTGAGGTGGTAACTCATTGTGGATTTGATTTGCATTTCCCTGATAGCTAGTGAAGTTGAGCATTTTTTTAAATATCTGTTCGCCATTTGTATGTCTTCCTGGGTGAAGTACCTGTTCAGGTCCTCTGCCCAGTTTTTAATTGGATTGTTTGTTTTTCTGTTTTTGAATCGTACCAGTTCTTTACATATTTTGGATATTAGCCCCTTATCAGAGACATTGTTTACAAATATTTTCTCCCATTCGATCTGTTGTCTCTTTGCTTTGTTGATGGTTTCTTTTGCTGTGCAGATAGTTTTCAGTTTCATATACTCCCATTCATTTATTTTTACTTTTATTTCCCATGCCTTTGAGGTCAGGTTCATAAAGTCCTCCCTAAACCCAATGTCTATAAGTTTAATACTGATGTTTTTGTGTATACAGTTTATCATTTGGGGTCTTTTGTGGAGGTCTTTAATTCATTTTGAGTTAATTTTGGTATACGGTGACAGTTTGCAGTTCAGATTCATTCTTTTGCATGTGTTTTTCCAATTTTCCCAGCACCATTTACTGCAGAGGATTTCTTTTCTCCATTGTATATTTTTTGCTCCTTTATCAAAAATTATTTGTCCACATATTTTCAGGTTTTTTTTTTGTTTTTTTCCATTCTATTCCATAGGTCTATGTGTCTGTTTTTCTGCCAATACCAGCCGTTTTGATTATTGATGCTTTGTAGTATAGACTGAAGTTGGGGAGTGTGATGCCTCCAGCATTGTTCTTTTTATATAGGATTCTTTTGGGTATTTGGAGTCTTCTGTGGTTCCATACAATTCTGATAATTGTTAAATCTATTTCTTGAAAGACTGTCTATGGGATTTTTTAGGAATTGCATTAAATCTGGATATCACTTTGGGTAATATGGCCATTTTAACAATGTTGAGTCTTCCAATCCATGAACACAGAATATCTTTTCATTTCTTTGTGTCCTGTTTAGTTTCTTTTAATAGTGTCTTATATTTTTAATGTAGAAGTCCTTCATGTTCTTTGTTAATTCCTAGGTATTTTATTTCCTTTTTTGCAATTGCAAAAGTTATTGATTTGTTTTTCTGAAGTTTCATTGTTGGTATATAAAAATGCAATTGATTTTGTATCCTGCAACTTTACTGTATTAGTTTATTGTTTCTGGTAGTTTTCTGGTGGAGTCTAGGAAATTTTCTATATAATCATGTCATCTGCAAATAGTGACAGTTTGACTTCTTCTCTCCCAATTAGGATACCGTTTATTCCTTCCTCTTGCCTGATTGCTCTGGTTCGAACTTCTAGTACTATATGGAATAGCATGGTGACAAGGGGCATCCCTGTCTTGTTCCTGATTTTAGGAGAATGGGTTTCAGCTTTCCCCCATTCAGTATGATGTTAGCTGAGGGTTGTCATATATGGCCTTTATTATGTTGAGGTACTTTCCTTCTATACCCATATTATTCAGTGTTTTGATCATAAATGAATGTTGTATCCTGTCAAATACTTTTTCTGCATCAACTGATACAATCATATGGTTTTATCTTTTATTTTGTTTATATGATGTATCACCTCGATTGATTTGCATATGTTAAAACATCCTTGTGCCCTTCAGATGAATCGCACTTGGTGGTGTATAATATTTTTAATGCATTATTGTATTCTATTTGTTAATATTTTGTTTAGGATTTTTGCATCTGTGTTTATCAGAGATATTGGTCTATAGTTTGTGTGTGTGTGTGTGTGTGTGTGTGTGTGTGTGTGTGTGTGTTATCCTAACCACATTTTGGTATTAGGGTAATGTTCGCCTTGTAGAATGAGTTAAGAAGTATTGCCTCATTTTCAATTTTTTGGAAGAGTCTGAGGATAGGTGTTAATTCTTCTTTGAATGGTTGATAAAACTCATTGGTAAAACCACTGGGTCCAGGGCTTTTGCCTTTGGGGAAGTTTTGGATGATTGTTTCAATTTCTTTACTATTGATTGGTCTCTTTTAGATTATCCAGTTCTTCTTGGTTCAGTCTAGGTACTATATGTTTCCAGAAACTTTTCCATTTCCTCTAGGTTGTTAAATTTGGTGGCATAAAGCCTTTCATAATATTTTCTTAATGATCCTTTATATTTCTGTGGTATCAGGCATAATTTCTCCCCTTCTATTTATAATTTTGATTATTTATGTCTTTTCTCTTTGTTTTTTGGTGAGCCTAGCCAGAGGTATGTCAATTTTATTGATATATTTAAAAAACCAGCTCTTTGTTTCATTAATTTTTTCTATTGTCTTTCTGTTCTCAATTTCTTTTAGCTCTGCTCATATTTTTATTATTTGTTTCCTTCCGCTGACTCTGGGTTTTGTTTTTTGTTCTTCTTTTTCTAGTTCTTTAAGATGGAATGTTAGGATGGAATGTTTCAGTTTTTTCTATAGGTCTGGAAAGTTTACTTGTGATTTTTCTTGTTTCTTGAGATAGGCCTGTAATGATATAAATTTCCTTCTTATTATTGCTTTTCCTATGTCCCAATAATTTTGATATGTTGTATTTTCATTGTCATTAATTTCTGTGTATTTTTAAATTTCTTCATTGATCCAGTCATTTTTTAATAAGATGTTGTTTAATCTTCATGTTTATGTGATTTTTCCTGCATTCTTTTTGCACCTGATTTTCTTTTTTTTGCTTTTTGATATGTGGGTAGCTCCCTGACTGGGAATCGAACCCAGGCCGCAGCACCGACAGCGCCAGTGCCGAAGCCTTAAGCCACTACACCATCAGGGAACTCCCCTGCACCTGATTTTCAATTTTAAAGTGTTGTGATCCTAGAATACACTTGGTATGATTTCAACTTCTTCAATATGCTGAGGCTAGTTTTGTGTCCTAGCATATGGTCTATCCTTGAGAATGTTCCAAGTGCACTAGAAAAGAATGTGTAGTTTTGTGTTGAAGGACAAGATGTCCTATAAATGTCAATTATGTCCAATTGCTGTAATGTATCATTTAAAGCTAATATTTCCTTATTTTTGGTTTGGATGACTATTCATGGATGTTAAGGGAGTGTTTAGGTCCCCTTCTATAATTGTGTTTTGTTACTTTTTCTTTTTAGATCTTTTAGTAATTGCTTTGTAAGTTTTGGTACTTGCTTATTGGGGGCATATATGTTAATGAGTATCATGTCTTCTTGTTGTTTTATTGTCCCTTTTATCATTATGAAGTGTCCATCTTTGTTTCTTATTACTTTTTGTCCTGAAGTCTGTTTCATCAGATATCAGTATGGCAACTCCTGCTTTTCTATGGATGCCATTTTCTTGGAATATTGTTTTCCACCCTTTCACTTTGAGTCTGTGTTTGTCTTTGTGGCTGAGGTGTGTCTCTTGGAGACAGTATATAGATGGGTTTTGTTTTTTAATCCTGTCTGCTACTCAGTGTCTTTTTAATGGTGAGTTCAGTCCATTTACATTTAGGGTGATGATTAATATATGAGAATTTCTTATGGCCATAACTTCCTCCTGTTTTTTTTTTTCTGTCCCAACTCTTCCCCATTTGCTTTGATTTTTTCATTTCAGTTCAAATAGCCTCCGTCAGTATTTCTTGAAATGTCAGCTTTGTGTTAGAGAATTTCCTCAGCTTCTGTATATTTGAAAAGGTATTTATTCCTCCTTCATATCTAAAGGATAACTTTGCTGAATAAATTATTCTTGGCTGGTAGTTGCTCTTTTTTAATGTTTTGAATATTTGATTTCACTCCCTCCTGGTTTGGAAAGTTTCTGCAGAGAAGATTGATGATAGCCTGATAGGTTTTCCTTTAAAGGGTATAATATTTTCCCCCTGGCTTTGATTTTTGACATATTCAGTATAATGTGCCTTGGACAAGCTCTGCTAGAGTACCAGTAGCTAGGGGTACTGTTCTCTTCTTGAATTTGGGGTTTCAGTTCTTTCCATAGGTCTGGAAAGTTCTCATGTACTATTTGTTTGAATAAGCTATCAGTGGATTTCTGCTCTGCCCCTTCTGGCACTCCTACTATTCTAATGTTGTTCTTTCTAATGGTATCAGAAATCTCTTGTATGGGTCTTTCATTTCTTTTGATTCCTGAATCTCTCCCTTCTTCCTTCTGTGACATTTCAATGTTCCTATCTTCAATATGACTAATTCTTTCCTCCATCTGGTTGGCCCTGTTTCCTATGCTATTTGATTGTTTTTTATATTTCAAATTTTAGTTGAAGTATTCCTTTTGCTCATAGATTTCCTTTCTGAGATCATTTAGTTGTGTTCAAGTACTCCACCAACATTTTTTAAGCTCTCTAAGTGGATTAAGAACTGCCGTCCTGAATTCTGTGTCATTAAGATCATGTATTTCCAAATCTATAACTTCCTTCTCTGGAGATTGTTCATTTCTTTCCGAGCAGCTTTGAACCCTAAAGTGCTCATTGTATTTGGTGTATTTCTTTGGGGGCGGGGGGCGGGCAATGAGGACTTTTTCCCTGGCAGGTGTGAAGAGGTCTTTCTTTCACTTCCCAGTTGGTGTCACTGCAGCGTCTTACAATATTTTCGCTTGGTTATTTGTTAATCTCACTCTGGGAGCTTTCCTGGAAGGTGAGTTTTACTACTTTGACTCAAGTCGCCTTAGTCTCGATGCTTTGCATGCACCTGCTCTTTGAGAAAATGTGGTGTGTGATGGTATGCTATATCTCTGAGAACTGCTCAGGGAAAAGCTGCCGTGCCTGTGTTCTGCAGTTTCCCTGAACTCTCCTGTTGGTTTCCGCAGGGGCGGGGTTTGTTTACTCACAGGGTAATGGCAGTTTGCCTTTTTCAGCTGGCTGTAAAGCAGGCACTAGGTGGAGTTGGGTTGGGGAGGTACAAGCTTTGGGAGAGAGTTAGGCAGTGGTTCTCAACCTTCCTAATGCCGCGACCCTTTAATACAGTTCCTCATGTTGTGGTGACCCCCAACCATAAAATTATTGGTAGCTGCTCTCTACACATGTGTGACTGGTCCGCATAAGTTCATGTCCGCATAAATATGTGTTTTCCGATGGTCTTAGGCGACCCCTGTGAAAGGGTTGTTGGACCCCCAAAGGGGTCGGGACCCACAGGTTGAGAACCGCTGATTAGGTAAGCCACCGGGGCTCTGTGTCTATTGTTTCTGCCCCGGGGTGGTTACTCCAGGTTCATTCCCCTAGGTGCTGGCTCCGCTGTCCTCCATCAGTAGAGCACCAGGCAGGCCCATTTGACATGCGCGAGAACACCAGGTGGGTCTGAGTGGGCGGGCACTTGACAAAACAAAGGAGCACTGGGAGGCCTGTGTTGACTGCGAGCGCGGAGAGCACCAGACGGGTACTCACTGAAACAAAAGAGCACCGACCTGGCCCACTTGGGCGCTGGCCCGAGTGGGCTCGCACCGAGAGCATCGGGTGGTGTATGCTGAAATCAAAGAATACCAGGTGGGACCGGGTTTGCACACACCGAGAGCACTGGGTGGGCCTGGGTTGTGGTGCGCCGAGAGCACTTGGTGGGATTACGCGGAAAGAAAAGAGCACCAAGTGGGCCTGGGTTGGCATACGCAGAGAGCACTGAGTGGGCTGGGGTTGGGGTTCACTGAGAGCACTGGGTGGGCGTGGGCTGAAACAAAAGAGCACTGGGTGGGCCTGGCTGGCCTGCTGAAACAGAAGCCTGCTATTAGGGCACTGGGTTTGCCCTGTGGGGTGCGTGCCACTGGCTGAGCCTTTCTCTTTTCTCCTGAATCCACACTTCACCCAGGACAGTGATTTGTTCTGGTCAACTTTTCCAGTTTCAAACTCTCCCAGAACCAATCTGTGGTGGAACCAGGGCTCCCGCACCTGTGGGTTCTGATTTGCAGCTGGGGCCCTGTTTTGGCGCAGGGCAGTTTTTGTTCACCCTCTAACCTGTCCAGGTCACTGTACTTTGATTGGGGCCCCAGCAAATTGCCATTTGGTTGAGGTTTTAACTTGTCCACAGTCTCTTGGGGCTTTAGCTGCACACACTTTGCTCTTACCGGCTCTGTGTCTTCAGCCCACTTGGGGTTTGTGCTGCACTTCCACCTGTGTACCCAGGCCCCCACCTTGCTCCTTCTGCCAGCCCCCGGTTGCATTCTGCAGCCCCGTCTTGACTAGCTCCCTTTCCTCCTCTCCAGTTCGCCCCACTTTCTCTGACCTTCAGGTGTTTTCTTGCAATGGGTGGAACTCTCAGCTGAGGTTGTGCCACTCAGGTTTTCCCCCTTTGGATCCCAGTTGTTCAATTGTATTTTCCAGGATAAGTTTCAAGAATTTTCTCTCTCCCCGCCATCTTAGGTCCCTCTCTAAGGTATTACAAATTTTATTAAGCTTTTCTAAGAACTAAGTTTGGCTTGGTTAATTTTTTTTGTTGCTTCTTTGTTTTCTATTTCTTTAATTTCTGCTATTTTTGTTGTTTCTTTGCTTCAACTTACTTTCGGTTTAATTTGCAATCTTTTTCTAGCTTTTTCAGATGAAATTTGAGATCTCTGAATTTAAATCATTTCACTTCTAGTACAAGAATTTAAAGTTAGAAGTTTTCCTCTAAGTGATTCTTTAGCTGCATCACACACATTTTGATATATTGTATATCATTATCATTCAGTCTGAAATACTTTCTAATTTTCCTTGTGATTTCTTCTTTGGTCGATGAGTTATTTGAAAGTGTGTTGTCTCATTTAAAAATATTTGAGTATTGTTTAGATATTATTTTATAGGTTTCTAATTTAATTGCAGTCATAGAACATGTTCTGTAAGATTTCAATCTTTTGAATGTATTGAGACTATTTTATGGCCTATTATATGGTCTTTTATGGTGAATATTCCTTGTTCCATTGAAGAAAATGTGTATTCTCAGGTACTGAGTATGGTGTTTTCTAAATGGCAGTTGGGTCAAGTTAGTTGATAGTTTTGTTCAAATCTTCCTTATCTACTCTGATTTTTTGTTTATTTGTATCAGTTACTAAGAGAAGGGTATTAAAATCCTAAACTATGATTGTCTATTTTTTCCTTTAGTTCTGCCAATTATTGCTTCATATATTTGAAAGCTCTGTAATTATGTAAATATACATTTACAATTTTTATGTGTTTCTGATTTAAACAACACTTATCACCTTGAGAAATATCCTTTTTTTAATCTGTGGTAATATTCTTTATTTTGTCTTGTATTAATAAACCACAGCAATTTTCTTATGCTTATTGTTTACATGATATATCTTTTTCCATTCTTCCACTTTAAGTTGTTTCTGTCTTTATATTTCAATTGTATTTGTTATAGACAATATTTAATTAGGTATTACTTTTTAATCTCTCACTTTTAATTGAAATATTTAGTTCATTTACATGTAATAGAATTATTGGTTTTAATTTTACCATCTTACTAATTCTTTTTAGTTGCCTCATTTGCCTTTTGTTCCCCCTTTTTTTGACTACTTTTGAGTGAAAGAATACGTTTTAGTGTGTTAGACCACGTGATTGTCTCATAGATCATTGAGGTTTGTTCACTTTTTAAACCTGTCTCTCATCTCTAGATTGGATAATTTCTATTCACGTTTCTTCAAGTTTAGTAATCAGTTAATCTGCAGTTACTAATTTGTTGCTAAGTCTATCCAGTAAAGTTTTCATTTTATGTATTATACTTTCCAGTTTTAGAATTTTCATTTTGTTCTTTTTTATATTTTCCATTTCTCTGCTGAGATTTTTTCCATCTATGCATTTATTTTGACCATCTTTTACTTTAAGTCCTTAATGTATCTGTAGTAGCTCCTTTAAAGTACTTGTCTAATAAGTCCAATAACTGGATCTTTTGGGGTTCTCTTTTAATTTCTTTCTTTATTTCTTTAGTTTGGGTCAAAATTTTCTTTTACTTTGCATGCCTAGTAAATTTTTATTGTGGCCTGGACATTATGGATGATACATGATAGAGACTCTGGTTATGTGTTGAGTGTTGAGTTTAAAGATTGTTAGTTCGTTCTCATGGGCAGTAAAATCACTGGTAGATACTTTTTGGTTCTGTAAGGCTCAGGTTTGTTCTTTGTTAGGGCAGGGCTATTTTCATTTTGAATTTAGTCCTACCTGTAGCCCTTACTCTATGATGGGGTTCTTACTTCTAAGGTTTTTCATTTAGAAAGTAAGGGCTATATTCCTAATGCATCATCTTTCTTAGATCTCAACTGAATTCTAGACCAGATCTCCAATGTCTGGTAGTGCTACACAGTTTCTGGCATGACCATTGGTATTACCATTCAGCTCTCTGCCCTGCAGCCATCAATCTCTACTAGGCCTCTTTGAGTTTTGTCCTGTGAAGTTCACTCTCACCTTTGTCAAGGACCCATAGTAAAGACTTTTGGGATCTCTATCTACACAGGTCCTTTATATAGCATCTGATCTCACAAATTCAAACTATTTTAGCAGACTAAAACTATAATTTCTGCCTCATCTGTCTACTCTGCTTTGGATCCGCCTTCCTATGTTATGGCAGGAACATACTCATGGCAGAAAACTGGAGCAATTATTGGGCTCATCTCATGCTTCCCTTCTCTCAAGAATCAACATCTGTGCTGCCTATTGTTCTCTGGTTATGACTGAAAACAGTTGCCTCATATATTTTGTTTATTATTATAGTTTATTTCGGTAGAAAGACAAGCCATGTATCAGTTACTCTGTCATTGTGGGCCACTGAAGTCTCTGAACATGTCATCTTAAAACCATTTTGAAATATAGTAGAAAACAAATGCTGGTATATGACAGGTGACAATGAGAAAGAAGACCAAGCTTCTGTAAAGAAAAATATGGCTATTTACTGAATGTTTAAAAGATATTGCAATTAAAGGTAACACTATTAATTCACTCATCAAATGGCTAAGAAGTATTTATGTGTTCTACTTAGGTGTATACCAAAGAGGAATAAAAATGAGTTCAACTCGCATTTTTGATATCCCATGTACAAGGCCCTGAAAGAGTCAGAAAGAAAATTAAGCAGAGCTCTATGTTAAGAAGCTTTTACTACACCAGGAAATATAAGTCACACATACAAAACAAGTAAAATATGAAGACAAGGCAGAATACAGTTACATGCTAAGACTCGTTGGAACAAATAGATAAGACAAGCCTGACTTAACTTCTGCTTCTAGCTGCAGGAGCACCTCTGCATAACACATGATCCCTCCCCCACACGCAAGTCACAGGAGCTAGGCCAGGACTGAACACTAAGCCAGAGGGAACCAATCTATAGATAAGACCAGGGAGATATTCCTTCAAGAATTTGAAATAAGAGACTCAGAGATTGGAGTCAGATAGCAGTGGATGTTTGGTGAGTAATGTCACGTAGAGTTGGCAATGGAGTGGGCACTAGGGCAAACCAAAGTCATGACCAAGTTATGGACCTGGAGGAGCAAAAACCATGGTTGAGTAGTCTGCAGAGACTAGAGTAGATGCATGAGAAAGAAATAGAAATGTTCCAGAGGCTGAGAGAAAACTAGATTTCTACCTGAACATTTTCTGGCTAAGTCCTCTTTGTGCTTCTAGAATATTTAATTTCTATAATACTTCATTGTGTCCCTTCAGGAACTCCCTTTTCACTTTAGATGGTTTTAGTGGTTGTTTTTTTTTTCCCTTATAATGACATATACTATAACTAGAACCATGGTTTAGATTAAAAGTGTTATAGGAGTTCAGCCAAGGTAAAAATTATTCTGGGCTATAGCACTCAAAGAAAGCTCCATGGAGAAGATGAAACTTAAGGTTTAACCTAAAGGACAAACTATATTTGAATGAAGATAGCCTTAACGTGCCTCACAGTTTCCCTTTGTAGTTCACATGAGTACCATATAATCTTTAAAAATAAATCACTAGCTTAAACTTTGCTCTATGTTTTTTCATCAGTCATTGATGGTTGCTCTTCTATTTGTTTTCTGTCAACAGATGAAATCATCTAGTTTCTTGTGAGGTCTCAAGGTTTCAGTCTCCTGTGTCTTACTATCCTTTGGTTTTATATGCTCTACTCCAGGCAACGAGCTATAATTAAAAGTTGCAGAACTGCAATTGAAGCTCTGGAATTATTCTTATTTTCACACCATCCTGGATGATCCTCATGTGTTTAGTTTGACCCTCTAGAATGTAGAATCAATCACTTGGGTAGCAGTAGCACTAGCACTAAATGACAATCAGAACACTAGATTTTAATTCCAGTTTAGCTAACTCCCTTGTGGCCTCCCAGCACGTTGCCTTGTTCTCCCTATTAGTGTGAATGAGTATTGAAGGTCATAGTCCTTGTTTCATATTGAAGTATTATTGTATAAATTAATGAGATCATGATCATAAGATTTAATATCTGCATTGTGGAAAACTATCAGAGATTACAAATCTACCTAGCAATTGTTACCATAATAATTATGGTAAGCAGTAAAGAATCTAAAGAGAGAAGTGGTTTTCTACTCTTTCTGTAATTGTGAAGAAGATTGGGAAGTGAAAAGAGAGGGGGTAGAGAAATAAAAACCAGCTTTACTTTGACTTAGATGGCATCCGACTTTCCCTTGGAGGTAGAAGGAGATTAAAAGAGTCTCAGAAGGAATAATTTCCTAATCATTTATTCTACCTCACTGCAGCCTTCTCAATGTGCCCTCTGAGAAAGCACCAATGAAAACAGCTCTGTCCTTAACTAATGCTTTCCTATTTGTTGGGATAAATAGTGACATTTGTTGTAGTGGTCGTAGTACAGGTCAGGTGGAATAACTGCTTTTCTATGAAGGGACCCTAGAGTAGAAGGCAGAGCTGTAAGCACTATGAGATGGAAACAGTATTAAATTTGCAATGTCCAGTGAATTGAGGGCCTCATTTTGCCTGTTTTGGTTGGTTCATGTTACTATATAGGCAGCATTGTGACATGCATTGGCAGAAATAACAGGCAAGACTCCGTGAGTGATAATGTTCCCCACAATGAGAAAAACGAGGGGCCAGAAGGCAAGCACCTATCATAAAAGTAATTGTTTTACTTTTAAATGGTTTGGCAAATTTGCGTTTGAAAAAAATGAATCATACAAATGGGACCATGATGTCAGACAGACTGTCCATTGAGACTTAAGAGATTAGTTGCTGCTATAAATTATGATAATGAGTTAGTTTTAAAAATGTTTTATGAGGTTGAGAAGTACAATGTCAAATTATTTGTCTTCAATCTCTCATTGCTTTGAATGCCTTTCAGAATACAGAGGGTAACATTTCCTTTTGAAAATTTCTTCCAAGTTTACTGGCTGTTGCTTTCCCAATCAGGTCTTTCTCCAAGAATGGTTTTAGTGCATGATTTTCATGACTCAGCTTAAAATGAACAAGACCCCATTGTTGGCTTTCTTGTTTTTCCACCAGCATTATTGACAAGATCTGCATAACTCTTGGGAAAAGGTCTGTTGTCTAACCAAGCTACTATGGAAACCTGATCCAGGCCATTTAGAGCCTAATGCCTTTTCCTCTTGAGTTTGTGAAGAATTTCGAGGCTGGTCAAACTTCACTCAGAAAATATTCACCAGGGCAGATGGGTACAGCTTGTTCACTGCACTTTGCTTTTCATTTTAAATCAGCTTTGCAAATAGATTCACTGGACCAGGGTGAGGGGCGGGCAGCTCTGCTGGAGGGGTCATTGTAAAGCACGCACATGTCTCTTATTTTATTCCTTAGGTTATGACTGGTTAGGAGCAGAGAGAAGCAAGGGGTTGACTTATTTTTTTAGGGAAAAAAAAGCACACCCACAAAATTGATAGTTTTGGTGGGGAGGTGCAGTTATAGATGCCTGTTCTACATCAGTAAATAGCTTTATATATTTAAGAGAAGAGTTAAAGCTTTACCCTGAAACCTCCAGATTCTAAAGAGGAAAGTGGAATTGCAGTCTAGACTCTGTTCTCCCATGAGAATTTTCCTCCTCCTCCTCCCCCTTTCCTTTAGATATCAACTTGAGAAGTGAAAGACTTGTGGAAGGTAAAGCTAGCGTCCATGCATCACTCTGGGAGCCAACACCAGGAGTGGCCCTGGCTGTGGCTGATCAAGGACTTTCCTCAATAAATTCTTAGACCATTTTTTTCCTTGTTAATTGCTAAGTATCCTGAGGCCTTAAAAGGGTAGAGGGAATCTTCACTGCCAATTTCTTTAGGTATAAATCTCATCTTTGTCAAATAAGCCTTGCAAAATTTATAATGTGGTTATTCATCATTTATGATTCATATATACTTCAGCTTTATGACGACTCTGACCACAGTCATCTCTTCTGAAACGTAGAGCCAGGGGGATAGAGCCTTGGGGACATTTCCTGTGAACATTGACAGGATTCCTTACTATGTAACAACTAGTGTCTGTGAATAACAATCTCCTTCTGGGGATTTGATATGTAGAATGTGCCGATGGTGTGCCGGGAAAGGGATGGAACCTGAGGAGATCGTAGCCTTCCATATTCTCCTTTCATCCTCCTCAGAGGTGAAGACACACTTGCACCCTTCTCTGAGGTGATTGGGAATATTCAGTACACAGACTCTACCCCTAATTCTTGACAGCATTTCAGACTTTCTGCCAGATATGTTATTCAAGTTGGAAAATCAGTGCTATTGAGGATTGTGTCTCCCCACCCCACCCCCTTTGCTCAAGGTATGCAGATCTTCTTAATAATGCTAATGCAAAAACAAAGCAAGGGAAAGGGGAAAAGTAAAGGAGTTTGAACAGTCCAATGCTAGATTATTTGTCCTCAGTGCGGTCATTCCAGCTGAAGTTGAGATAGGGTTTAGGCTCCCTCAGATTCCACTGGGGTGGGAGGAGGGCAGTTTTTCCCCACATGTTCCTTTCTAAGAAGCTTGTCTAACCTGTGGCCCATGGGCCACATGCAGCCCAGGACGGCTTTGAATGCAGCCCAACACAAATTTGTAAACTTTCTTAAAACATTACGAAAATTATACATGGTCCCTTTTTTTAGCCCATCAGCTATCATTAGTGTCAGTGTATTTTATGTGTGGCCCAAGACAATTCTTATTCTTCCAATGTGGCCCCGGGAAGCCAAAGGGTTGGACCCTCCTGCTTACAGAATCTAAGGTACTGGCACAAAAGGCTTCAAGGAGGAAGTCAGATTCCTGGCTGATTTAATGAGAGGTATATTCTGAGATTAGGGAAAAGACTATTGGATTATAAAATATTTGGTTATTAATTGGTTCATTTAATAAACTATTGAATACCTACTCTGGGCCAGGCAGTGTTCTAGAAACTTGAAAGACATCACTGAAGTAAGACAAAATTTCCTGCCCTTGTGGAGCTTACATTCTAATGGAAATAAAGCCAATAAAAATAGACAGAATAAGTTAATGGTAAAAGTAAGGGTGATTGAGAATGTTGAAAAGGTGCCATTCTGATTGTAAACAGTATTAACTAACCAGGGTGGCCAGGATAAATCTTACCGAGAACTGAAATTGAAGGAGTTGAAGGTGAGGAAGTTCATCTTGGGGATATACTTGGAAGAAGAGCGTCCAGATGAAAGGGACAGGTCAGATGGAGGCCCTTAGGCCAGAGCCTGTTGGTGCATTTGAGGCCAGCAGAAGACCCTGTAGCTGGAGCAGAGTGAGCAAGTGAGAGAGAGATAGGAGAGGGGGTCAGAGTAATCCGGTGGGACAGAATAAGTAGAGTTTGGGTTTTACTCTGCATGGAATAGGCAGCCATTAGATACTTTGAGCAGAGAAGTAACATAATCTGACCTTTTAAATGGATTACTCTGGCTGCTGTACTACAAACATTATAGGAGGAAGCAGAGAGGCCAGTTAGGAGACTTGCAATAATCAAGGTGAGAGATGGTGGTGGCTCAGCCCAGGGCAGTAGGAATGGCAGAGGGAGGAAAGAGAGAGAAAAGGAGGGTTCTGGATTTGTTTTAAAGGTAAGGACAAGATTTCCTAATGGCTGGGTGAATGAATGATTGAGTGAGTGAGTAAATGGCCTGCAGTTCTAGGAGTACTATGATAAATCTGAGTAAAAGAAAAAACTCCGTGCCAGAGGAGAGCCACCCCCGTGACTTGGTTGGCCGTGTGGGAACCGGGACAGTAGCAGAAGCAACAACTCAAGGCTGGGCTGGTTCCCCTGGGTCCTTACGCCTCCTAGACTTCTGGCTTGTCTTTTACGTTTCTCTTGTTGGCTCCTGGGCCCCAGACACCATCAAATTAATATTAAATTTACTCTCTGTAGTTTATTCATGTATTTATCCCACAAGTACGTGTTGAGCACTGATCCTGAGGTAATCATGCCTTAGTTTTACTCAAATGGGCTGAGATCTCTGCTCACTGCCTCATGGTGATCTCATTCAATTCCTCCCAATGACCCTTTGAGATAAGGACTGCTTTTATCTCCATGTTACAGATGAGGAATGTGGAGTTAAGAAAGGTTAAATAACTTTCCAAGGTCACACAGCTAGTTAGGGGTGAGCTATGTTAAATCTAAGCATGTCTAAACCAGTTGTTCATTTTTTGCCTCCACATTCTAAAACAGGAGTTGGCAAACTTTTCCTGTAAAGGGCTAGAAAGTAAATATTTTAGGCTTGTGGATCATGTAGTCTTTGTCACAATTCCTAAGCCATTGTAGTGGGAAAGCAACTATAGACAATATGCAAATGACTGAGCAGGTCTGTGTCCCAATAAAACTTTACTTATGGACACTAAGATATGAATTTCATATCATTTTCACATCATGAAATATTATTTTGTTGTTGTTGTTTTTTTCAACCTTTCAAGAATGTAAACCCCGTTCTTAGCTCACAGGTCATTAAAAAAACAGGCAGCAAGCTGGATTTGGCCCGTGGACCATAGTTGTCCCCTCCTTCTCTGAAAGATGAAATCTCTTACCTGAGTATCTTAAACCTAGGAATTATCTACAGACAATATGTCAGTTAGGTTTCCATCCTCACAACTCTGAGGTTTATTGCTGAGGAAAGTTAGGCCCACGGGGGCTGTGACGTGCTGAGGTCCACTGAGCAGAGGTGACCCGTCCCAGGCCTGCCACGTGCATTCATGGGCTTCTAGAAAGGGTCACTCCCTCCGTGCTCATGGCTGCCTGCTTTCAGCAGAATGCTGAGTGCAACAGTCTCCCAAGAACATCATCAGGGTCCATGGCTAAGTCAGACTGAGCCTCAGTCTACTTAGCTTTGAAATCTTACCAGTAAAATCTTGAGACCAGAAAGGAATGCTGGGCTTGAGAGGAGACTTACAGAGGACGTATGAGGAATTAATTACAGAGCTTTCAAGCACCTTAGCTTTTAGCATTTTAGCCAAACAAAGTAATTATGTCCTGCCAGTCCCATTGATTTGATTTCAGCCATCTTGGCATATTCCCTCCCCCAAGCTCAAGCAGGCCTCGTCACTGGTAGGAGAAGCGAGCGCCCTAGATAAGGCATTTCTGGTCAATTGTATTTGTGAGAACTTGTCCACCCAGGAATGGTGCAGGACCTGCCACACCAGCTGCTCTTATCAGATTCCCTCTGGAATCCGCCTTTGATGCCCAAGACAAAAAGAGGACTACGTGACTTTTGCTTCTTTAAACTAACACGTCACAATTTTTAAAGCACTTTTTGAGTAAAACTTACTGATTAAAAACATCAATCAAACAAATAAAAAGGTGCAGTGAACTTCCTGTTGCCTTTACAAGGGAATGTAGGAGATAACAGAGCATTCTTAGAGGAGGAAGAGGAGGATAGGATTTGGGAGGTCAACAACTTCTAGAAGTTGATCCTCAAGTGACTTCTACTGAATGGGGATCAGACCCCATGATGCTTGCATCATATCATAGGTGAGCAGAGCTGAGGAGGGCACTGCTTCATCCATGGAGAAGCCAGAGACTTAGGAACTATTGGGCTTGGAAAGATGATCTGAGATCACGTAACAACTCTGTGAGTAAACTTAGACTGAGAGAGCTGAAGGAGGCAAAGCTGTTAACTCCAAGCTAGAGTTGTCTGTCACATGGCATGGCCCAAACTGAAGTTCGAGGGAATCAGAAATCGATGAGAGGTGAAGGTGTGAAGTGTGGTAATGATGGCATGCTGGAGTTAACGTCTTAGCTGTACCATTGACATCCTGATGGTTCCCTCTGGTTCTTGCCTCCAGGACATCCAGCCCTACCAAGGGACCTACCAACATTTCTATTCTTGAATTTCTATAGGATTCCCTCTAAATATGGTAAATTTCCTTTATGTGAGATTGCTGGAGTGAGTATCTGTTACTGTCAACAAGGGGAGGGATAGCTAAACCACATGTTCATTCATTTGCTCATTCATTCCATTGATATTTATTTGTAAGCTCTGGAGATCCAGCAATGAATAAGACAAAGCCTCTGGTCTTACTGGGCTCACCTTCTAATGGGGGTATAAAGATGCTAAAGAAACAAGAAAATATATACTATGTCACAGACCTTTTTCTTTAGCTCATCAGCTATCACTAGTGTTAGTGTATGTTATGTGTGACCCAAGACAATTCTTCTTCCGATGTGGCCCAGGGAAGCCAAAAGGTTGGACACCCCTGCTGTAAGAGATTTCCAATTATTATTATTCATTCAGTAATCCTGATTTAACTCTGCTATGTTCCAGGTCTTCTGAAAGTCCTGGAATCAGGAATTAGGATACATGTATCTTCTGCCTTTAAAGGTTCTAAATTTCAATATAGCCATCTGACACTAAAGTAGTCTGCCACTGGTATCTTCCATACTCAGAAAATGAAACAAAGGTGTTAGAAGAGAGAGAGTGATTGAGTTCTTTGCTTACTTCTTAGGGCCAGTATTTCAAATGGAAAAAGATATAGAATTGCAGGGTTGAAACTCGACTTTAAACTTTTATTTATTTATCTACTTTGGCCCTTGCTTCCATGAGGGAGTTCCCTTAAGTTGTCCAAGAAATGCAACCCTCTTTTCTTGTGCTTTAAATAGTCCAGATGAGGCATTTTCATAACTCTCTTTGGAAATGCCTTCTACAAATCCAACACTGAACTTGTGCAATTCTGCATGAAAACATAAAGGCTTTCCCCGCAATGTACCCTTACTACCAAACGTGTTACCAGGTGACCCAATTCCTTCATTCAAGTGTTATTTTTAGTGAGTGTCAGATAAAGGAAGAATATCATTATGAAGCTGAGCACACACCCCCTGCATATGCCTTTTTTCATCTGCACCACCCATGGAGGACAAGAGTGACACTTGGCCGTTCTCTCTCAAGAAGATTATATCTGACAAGATCCCAAAATAGTCACGCTTCAGCCAAAAGATGAATCTGCTTTTTCTCTTCCAGAGAAAATCAAAACTGTGCCCAAATTAAGTTTCTGAAGGCATAATAACTCTGCTAAGTAATGGACTTGAATGTAATTTATCATTCAGAGACAGAAATAACATTAATAACTATAATTTGGATACAACTGCTCCTCAGATTTACAATCCAACTAAGAGACTGTATTTGTTTCTGTCTTCTATGAGAAGTCTAAATGTTGACCTGTGATCCCTTAAAGAAAATGCATGAAAATGAAGTATTATCAAATCTCCCACTCTGCTCTCGTGGTAGACAAATCACTGGTCACCCTTGTCTCTGCTGTTGATGGGTGTGTGTCTGTGCGTGTGTGCGTGCGTGCATGTGTGTCTGGTCTTGGTGTGTGTATTTAAGATTTTGAGAATCTACCTTAGAAATCTGCCTTCTGCTTGTCCCAGTGAATCTCCACTTTCTATTATTTCATGCTTATAAGCCCAGAAAGGCAAAAAGAAAGTTTGCTCAGTTGTCAGGAACACAGATTCTTGTCATCTGCTTACTGGGGTACAAAAGATGAAGTTGTTCAAGAGAACACTTAGGAATTGATGAGGGAAATTGGTTTATTTGGATGCAGTACAGTGCTAATGCGATCAGACTGCAGGTTCAATCCCTTATGGGCCACCTAGAGTTGCACACAGATGAAACTCAGCTTCATAGTATCTCTACCACCTGAACCTTCCTCAGTTGTACTTTCAGTGTTCACTCTTGGGCACGTAAAGGAAGACATGAGAAGAGTATGGCTATGAAAATTACTAAGGAGGAAATGGCTCACAGGGCTGGCCCTGCCGATGGGAAATACTATCTATGTGACATAATGACTGACTATATTGCCAACACTTGGTGCTTATGTAAATATAAAGAACTCAACATCTGTACATGAATATCTATTTTTTTCAGCATGATTAGTTTCTCAGTTGAACCTAGTGGTTAAGATCTCGCGCTCCAGAGTCCAAGTATTTTTAATTAAAAATCCACCTCCATCTCTTACTACCTATGTCATCTTAGACAAATTAATGGATCTCTCTAAGCCTCAACTTCCTATCTGTTAAATAGAGGTTTAATGGTACCCAGACTATCATTATGAGGATTATATGAGATGATGCATGTAAAACACATGGCATAATATCCCCATAATAAGCATTCAGTCACTGTTAGCTATTGTTATCCAGTATTATTTGCTTCTACAGATAATAATAGTGCCTTGTGTATCTGGTTGTTGCAAACATTAAATGAGATAATCCAGGTACAGAGTTTAGCAGAGTGCCTAATGCAGTAAGGACTCAGTACAAGTAAGTGTTACCCATGATAATAGCAGTAGTGATGACAATGACCAGAGAAGCGAAGTAACTATTCCAAAATTACAAAGTTGGCTGGTGGGTGAGTAGGGAATAGAATCAGAGTAGGTTACGTCTATGCTATGCCTTTACATTAAAGTGAGAACTAGGAACTGGTAATGAAAATTATTCTTCCTGAATCTTAATGTCTTTCACTCAGCACCAGCAGACAACTTATTAATATTTGAAAAGGTTGCTTCTTCTGACTTTGGGGAATCCAGGTATTTCTAGAACTATATTCCAAGCATAAGTTTGTTTCTTATCTCATCCTTCACATCATGAATTAACCATCTTTTCAATTTTAAATAAATTCATTGGTCATTTTTTCATAAAGAAAGAGTTTATCACTTCTGGAAAGCTACTGAGTACCAGAGCAATATAAAAGAGTAAATCCACATTAAGATGGGCCCAAAATGACAAATTCCTATATATTATTGAACTCCAGAGTCCCTTACACATAGCAGAAACTGCAGGTTGTAAATATAGCAGTGCAAAAATCCTCAAATGGCAAGGATATGCCCATTTCCTAGGATATTATTCTAGGAAAAGTCTTTGGAGAATTTGGAGGAAAGCCTGAAATAATTTCAAAGAACTTTAACTTTAAACTGTCTCCTGGTATTCAAGTTTCCTACAAGTTCAAATTTAATCAAATTCATTTTTTAAAGTTTAAATAAAGAGATATGCTAAAAGACAACTATTATCGTAGTGGTAGAGAGAGAATTATTGTTTTAATCTCACTAATGCATTTTGGTGGTTGAGATGCTTAGAGATGGGAAAAGCACTTTTTTTGTGATATAAAAGTTATTTTTTTTCTTTAACAAATCTCACTTGGAGTTTTAGATTTTATCATAATTTCTTATAATTAATCATTACTTTGGATTCAGGATAACAAGCATTTTTCAAAAGCCATTCTACCTTTACGAAGCTGGGTTTACAGAGAGTGAGTACATAATAGTAGATTTCACAGGTGATAATCCCTGGCCTACATGTTTCTGAGATATTATGAGAATAAACATATTTCTCATTTTGTTGCTACTTTCTCTCTTCTCAGGAGAATCTTTCTTTCATATTTCATGATAATGAACGTTATTCAAAGCATTAATAAAGAATGGGAAAGGCGGATAATGGGAAGGGTTGAAAGAAAAAAACAAGATGAGAAACATCAGATACCAATGAAGTGCAAGTAGGTAGCCCGATGGTCTTTTCTTAATGTAATTAGATTTCACTGGAGAGCAAAATGAAACACATCCCTCATGTGCAAGGTGAACTCCACACCATCCAGACTTTCTTGGAATTTGGGGAGAGGAGGAAGGAGGAGGTGGCCCCTCTGGCTCTTGAGTTGTCTTCCAGTGAAACAGTTTAAAAAGATCAGTTAATCATGCACGTGTGCAGTGCTTGCTCTCTTGGTACTTTGCCACACATGAAACTCAACACCTTCCACTGCTTGCCATGAAGCAAGCAAAACAACCGAGATCTTTGTGTAACAGACTTTATATAAATATGGGGAGATGGAGAGATTCTATAAGCCTGAGACATAACGTAACACCGAATTCAATACACCCTGGGCTTAAAAATCTCTGCTCCTGAAATGTTCAGCCTTCTCACTCTTCCCTTTCTGTCCCCTCTTCAGGGCTAATTTCTCCCATTTTCATGTGCCTAAACATTCACCTTTTCCTTTGTCCTGCCCTATCCTCCCAGATGCTGTATTTAGTCTGTCTACATGACTCTTCAGTGTGTTTTTTATGCATTCAATTTTCTCTCAACAAATACTTATTGAGCACCTACTATGTTTCTACCACTGGTTTTAAGGCTGGAGTATTCAAAGAGGTGCTGGGTATTCAAAGAAGAGTAAAAGAGATATCCCTGTCCTCATAGAACTTAGCAGCCAGTTCTCTTGACTAAAAGAGGTTCTGGTAGCAACAGTTAGGACAGAATTCTGTTTCAACCTCGCTGCATGGCACACCAGCACCCGAACTTCCTAGTGTATCACGGCATTCAATATTCTGTCATCATGATAATCATTTTCAAATGTACTAAACCCTCATGGGAATATAGCAGCCGACTATTCACGTCCCAAGTAAAGTTTCCGTACTTTAAAGTCAATACAGGGAGAACTAGATCCAGAGAGATATTGAAGATGCCAAATCCAGAGATTACTATGAGGCCTCCCTAAAGGCCTGGACACAGGCATGGCTGACCTCTGAGCCATCGTGGAAAAAGAGCCCTGTCACCACTGCCTGGCCTGCTTCTCTAGAAAACAGTACAAGGAAGTACCCAGCATGTTTCTCAGAGTATGGGTCAAAATAAACAGTGCACTGTGGACACATGAAAACAGCATTCTTTAAACATGTTTAGGCTTCAAATTAGAGATCCCCCGCGCACACAAGAGTGGAACAAGTGTGAGGGCCAGGAGTCTGAAGCAGCTCAAAGGGAGTCCTTTCTCTTCTCTTACGAGTGCTGTGCAGGTGCGACTGAAAGAGATTCAATTGGGGACAGCTAGAGACATGCCAAATAAGAATCTGAGCCAGGAGACGCTGGTACTTGGGGACTGGAAAAAAGGCCAGCAGTCAATGGGCAGATTGTGCTGGATTCTTATCAGGCCTCACGAGCTAAATAGTGCAGGACTTGTCCAATATGCAGATGGGGAAAGAGCAGATTCTTGTTTTCTACTAATGGTCTCATAACTACTGTTAAGTGAGAAGCAATAGCAATGGGCAGACAGTGGGGATTTATTTAGGGCAAGAGGTGTGAAATAGCTCACTTGGCTCAGGCATCCTGCAGCCCACCCATGCAGCAGCGTGCCTGCGTCAGCCCTGTCCAGCAGAACCCCAGCTGTTGGCCACCCTTGGGACACTGAGGTGGCAGTTAGTCTTTATCAGACACAGCAGGATGCACTTCCCAAATGTGTCTGCCCAGCTACCCTGCCTGCGGGAATGAGGAGTGCAACTCTCCAGAAGCCCAGCATTTGGCAGATTACTCGTAGAAGTTGGAAACGTTGGTTGTGCTTCTCCCTTTTATGTTAAAAATACAAGGACTGTCCAGAAAAAATCCAGCCATAAATGCCTCTTTTTCTCATATTACATGGCTGGATACTTTCTGGACAGCCCTCGCATATTAGAATATTATACTTTACTCCATAATACGTTGCTTTTTAAATGTAAAATTGTTCACATTACTAGTTAAATTGTTTTATATGTCCCAACACCCACATCTTTGGGAGAAGAATTCATACTCCTGGAAGATGGACTTGTTTATTCCGTGGCTCCCAGTACTGGGCACACGGCTACGTGTTCTCTGGGAGGAGGAGAGGTGTGTTCTGGTTTGAGAAATACAGCCTCCTGGAAACGAGGAGCAATATCAGCGGAAATGCTGCATATGATAGGAGAGGGCTGCAAGTGTTTAACAAGTCATCATTTCGGCACTGCCACCACCACCTTTCCGTGCTGTGCCCTTATGTAGGTGTCATTTCAATGTCAGTTCCTGCCAGTCTTTTAAGTATGATAAACAACCACATAGCCACCTCCTTAATAGACTGAAAAGCTATGCATTATTTAAACCCACTTGTGTCTGTCTTCACCAGGCAGAATCAACACAGCCTCTATCCACTTTGGGCAGACCTATAAGGAATGTTCTGAGACAGAGATGATCAAAAGTGTTTAGTTGTTAACTTCTTCCTTTTTTATTTTTGGAGTGAAATTAATGGGCAAAAAGAAGGTGTGTAATTTCTGCCTACCTTAACCCTTTTGCTGCAACATTTGGACACATGTGAATAATTATTTCCATCCACTGACTGTGGTGTTCAAATGTAATTAATACATGTTTTGAGTATTTTTTGCTAAACTTCAAAATAATAATAATACATTTATTAGCATATAACAGAATTTTAAAATTTAAATGATGTCCTTTATCTACAAAGCAGCTCAAAATGTTATTATTAAATGCATTAAATAGTCAAAATATCAACTTTTTATTTTTGTGGCTTTTTGATACATCTAAAAAAAACCTTGAAGTCAATTATTGCAGCAAACGGGGTAAAATAGGATAGAAACTGAGAGGAAAGTAAAGATTTTTAACCAGAAGTCTAATCCCTTCCCAACTTCATAATATGACTATTTTGGCACCAGTAATCCCTGTGAGAGATTTGTGAGACTCCAGTTATATCTTAAAAAATAAAAAAACCAGGTCTCCAAAGTAAAACAGAATGTTGAGACAAGTATCCAGGGAAAATTCTAGCCTGTTCCTAAATTAACCTAGATGATTCAGATACAAGTGAGATTTTGCCTGAATGGCCCAGATAATTGCATAGTGTCCCACTGCCATTGAGATGGTGAGAACTTGCCCCAAATAAAGAATGTGAATACACCTGTTTGGGACATACCATGGCCAGAAGAAGAATTGGCCAAGTCTTTGAAAAACTTGGTTGCAGAAGAAAACAAAATCATGAATGTGTTTTTCAGTCTATTACTCTTCTCCTTGCTAGTTGGAAATGTCACTTGAGGCCACCCAGCAAGATCTGGGAGGCAGTCCACCAAGATAAATTTTTCTGTGGGGGGTGTCCCAAGGACATCACAGTCCCTGGCAAAGCTGAGGGAAAATGGCTATTCTTTAACCTAGAGGTTTACCTGCAGCTCAGTGCTGGGAGACTGGGTTCTTTTAAATGAAGCACAAGACGGCTTGGCTTTGGAGGGGATTACTTCAGTTTGAAATGCTCTCCAGCCAGGGCGGGGGCTAGTGGATAAAAATGCTGTCATGGACAGCTAGCTTGCCAAAATCCATAAAAAAAAAGGAGAACTGAGAGGTCAAACTTGAAATCACTTCTGAAACTCCAGCCTTAAACCCGAGAAAAGAGAGTTCACACCCTGTGTTTTGGCAATTGCCAATGGGACAGTATTATCAGGAATTTGGGAGATAAAGGAGGCTCCCAGCCTGTGCAGCCTATTCAAACAGAGTGGGAAGAGCCCTCCTAACAGTTCATATGGGAAAGGTAGCTTTACCAACACTCACCCAAAATGAAGCTGGGCAGGTATCAAAAGGCAGCTGAGCGGGTATCATCTTTCCTCCTTTCCTTTTCTTCTTTTTTAAAGCCAAGTCTTACCCTTAGAGAGACTTGTCAAGATACCAAAGCTGAGATTCTGTTGACCTACTTTGACATTATACCTTGTAAAACCCTGGGCTGAAAACCTAGGGGTGCCTATCAAGACTGTGAAGGGTCCATTCTGAACAGCACCTACTGTGTGTACAAAAGGTATGCCAGCCCCAGTAGGCCAGCGAGTAAAAACCAGTCATGGAGTCTCAAAAACCACTAACTGGACCAAGGAGAGAAGATGGGGCTGCCAGGTCCCTCTCCTTGCACAGGGCCAGTTTGCATCCTCTTCGGTGGGGCCTGGGCAGCATTGCTAATGGAAGAGTCTGCCTGCATACCTGGGAGCTCCTCCTGCTGCCAGCCCCACTTCCAGAGGGAGTAATCTGATGAGCACATTCCCACTGGCTTGTTAATGATTCAGTGTGTGGTTTGTTGTCTTCTCCCGGGAGACAGGGGCAAGGAATCTCTATTGTTGTAATTTCGTGGATGCTATTGAGCCTGTTGGGGGGGAGGGCTGTTTTCTGGGAACTGGGCCTTTTCTTCTCCCCCCAGTCCCCACCACCTTGTCTGACAGCCTTCATGAGAAGGTCTGTCCACACTCTCAGCTCCACACCTTCTGTTCTGACATGGGGTTGGCCATCTGCTTCCCTGACCTCAGAGGAAGCCAATGTTGCCTGGTGGGTTTCTGTCCGGTATGAAGTAAAAGGAATGTAGTGCCTTTTCTGTAGCCACCTACCTGTCCTGGGAGATTAGGGAGTCTGTACAAAGGTAAACAGTTACGTCAGGAAAGATACACTTACTTTCATCCTGGATCTGGTTGTGCGGGGCCAGCAGCACCACGTGGGGTATTAAAAAATAATGTGGGGATTAATGTCGTCTCTTCCCTGTTTGTTCTTCTGAGTCATGCTCCAGTTTAAGCAGCAAGAAAGACGATGACCTTTCTCTTCCCTCTTAACTTAAAGAGCAGCAGAAGCCCTAATGGAAAATTTTAAGAAAACTGTCGTCATGAAGCAATTCAAAACCCAGAGCATTTCTTGCAAGGCTGTTTTGCTAGGGGAAGAGAATTTCAGAGGGAGAATTCCGGTGTTGTGGGAGGATGAATTGGGAGGTCCAGGGAAGTGTTAGCATGGCAGGGAGACCAGGGACAAGCTCCCCTTGGCGGGCGCAGCTCTCAGATCTTCCCTGAGGCCTTTCTGGAACTTTAATGTGAGGGCATAAAGGATTCCTGGGGCTGTGGGCAGGGCAAAGAAGTTCACATCCAGACACTGAAGTTTTATCCTGGCTGTGTTGATAACCTGCTGGGGAAAGGCATGTTCCAGTTTGTCCCCTCACGTAGAGGTGGCCATTCCTGCCCCACAGGAATCTTATAAAAATGTTTGGAAGATTATGTGGTTAATCTACACGTGATATGTAGGCTAAATGCTAAAGAAATATGCAGTCGATTCCCAATCTGAAATTGTTTTATGGTGATTCTCTTCCCCACAGGAGGTCCATGGTTCTGTGTACTAGGATGTGTCAGGAAAAGGCAGCAGGGCCAGTTTCTCATTGTCTATTTAGTTATTTTTCAAAAGCCTTCCTTGGGGTGAGATGGCTAATGAATGACCTAGGAGTAAAGAATATGAAGGAATGTTCTGTACAGAAGATAAGCACTAATTAATCTCTGTTGAGGCTGGAGGAGGAGGGGAACATTTTTTTTTTTTTTTTTTTTTTGTATTAAAGCAAGAGAGATATAGGTTAGACATAATGAAAAACTTGCTGATAATGAACATTTTAAGTTGCTGAGCAGGCAAGTAAAACCATAATCTTGGTCTTTGGCCAACATAGAAAGCAATGAAGTGAGCCAAATTTCCCACAAGGAGGAGTCTATATTATCTGAATTAATTAGGTCTGCTTTCTGGCGTAAGCAGGTTTAATTTCCCTACAACCAGCATTCTAAACTGTGGGCTTGGTAATTTTAGGGTCTCTTCCTAGAAAAGTTGCTTTTGGACTCCGGGGAGGTCCAAGAAAAGCAGAACAGGCATTCATATTTGTTTACTCATTCAACAAATATTTATGAAGCAGCTACTATGTGTCAGTCTCCTCAGATTAAAACTATTGGCATTCCTTAAACTGAGCGATAGTCTTATGCATCTGGTTTAAGAGTATACATTAAAGGATGGGCTAAAAGACCTTGAATTATTCCCCGGCCCTGTGTTCCTAATCAGTGGTTATTGCTACAAAAACAAGTACAGCCGGAGACATTTTACAAATGTTGCAAACATCCCAGCGGCCATACTGCTTTACCTTGAAATGTCATTAGGATTGTATGTGGTAATTAATTTCTTTTTTTCAGCAAAAGACCCCTTCAGCACAACCATGTCTGGCCCTTTCAAATTCTTTCTGAGCAACCGATTTCTAGGTTATCGTAATCAATCATTCCTTATGGGCAAAACTTTCTCCATAATGAGCTGATCATCCTATCAGGTGAAAATACAGGAGCACAATATCGAGGAATGAAAATAAATTACTGTTTTCTTAATAAGGAGCCTCGAGTCCCATTTTAGAGCTGAATATACAGTATAAAACCAAAATATTTTTCTTCATGAGAACCGGTAGACTTTACTTCAAACCAACTACACTTCATTAAAACTCTGATAAGAGTCCTCAAAGCAACAGAAATATTGCAGCTGTGAGCTTTCAGAGGGAAGGAAAGAATTCTTATGTTGTTCAAATAGGACACAATGAGTTTGTAATGGAGTCACTCCATTCCAGATATTTTCTAATTCAATGCATTTACTCTCCTTGCCTGCCACCCGGGTTCACTTAGCAGTGAAAGGGAGGTAGCAACCAATTCTCTTACTTGCTTTAGACTCTACAGGAATTCAGCAACTGAGTTATGGGTAGAAGGTGTTGCAGAGGCATAAGAAGGATAAACTTCCTCTGAATAAGGGTTTAGTTCCAGGACCAACAACAGTTTGGAAAGGTCATGTCCAGGGGTAGAGGTGGCTATCAACCTTTGCAGCTGCATTAGTGACCCTGCCTCTGTACTAGGTTTTGGGGACCTGAGACCACTCAACAAACATCTCTTCCAGGAAAACTTCTTTAATTCCTCCTACTAAGTTAGGAGACTTCTTTATGCTAAAGGTATCTGTAAACACTCCTTTATAGTTTTTACTATCTTCTACTGAATTGTCTAATTTTTCACAGTGATTGCACATGGATTTTGGAGAAAGGTAATTTGGGTCTGTGACTAATTAAACATGTGACCTTTGGCAAGTTACTTAACTTCTCTCTGAGCCTCAGCTTCCTCATGAGTAAATATTGGAGATAATAGTATTATACTTAATAGGGTTGATGTGGGGATTAATTGAGTTAGTAAAGGGCTGGAATATACTAATTATTATCACTGTCATCATCAGTAATATCACAAATTTCTCATGTACAGGGTTTACCATATTTTGCCATGTATAATATGTACTTTTTTACCCAAATTTGTGAGGGAAAATACAAGGATGCTCATTATATATGGGTAGTAGTAATTCTCTATCTATATAATTGCTTTTAATTCTTTTATTTATGTTTATGAGTTAAAAGTATAACTTTGGAAATCAATAATGATATTTGTCTGCAAAATAATACCCTGGAGTATGATCGTTTTTTATATAAAATATTTATACATAAAATTTCTTGTACCTCGTATGTTCTTGTATTTTGTAATTTATTTGTTACATAAAATTTGCTGTACCATAATATGTTAAAAAAATAAATGCTAAAATTCCTTTATAATACAGAAAACAAATACCTAAATATAAACAAATAAAAATTTGAATTAAAATGACCAAGATAGTGGAATAGGTAAACACTGTGCCTGCTTTGTTCTGTGAGCACATTAAAATTACAACTAAATTATTGAACAACCAACCTGGAGAACCACTTGAAATCTAGCTGAACAGATGCTTTATAACTAAGAATACAAAGACGGGGAGGCCACGCGGAGAGTGGTAGGAAGGGCGCAGATGTGAAAGGAGCCAAACCTCCGGTGGCAGTAGAGAATCAGGAGGGACAGCTCAGCCGCGGAGGTTCCCCCAGAGGAGCAAGGGACCCCCAGCCCCATACCAGGCTCTCCAGCCCAGAGCACTGGTGCTGGGATGAGAAGCCCCATAGCATCTGACTGTGAAAAATAGTGGGGACTTCAACCGTCTGGTTGGGTTGGAAGGCTGCGGGAAACCCAGATGTCCTCTTAAGGTGCCTATTTAGATTCAGTTGTCCGCGGGTACTCACCCTGGGCTCCGGCAGAGCGACGGTGACTCAGGGGGCATTGGAGGCATACTGGGAGCAGAGTGAGGTGTGTCGCTTTGGGGCGAGTACTGAAGGACAGTTGCCATTTTTCCTGGGTGCGCCCTTCTCCCATGCAGCCCGCTGGTGGGTGCCATCTTTCTTGTGTTGTGCCCGCCCCCACACTGTCAAATATGATCCTGATTGGTCTGGTGAGCTTCCCTCACTCCACCCTGCTGACTCACTGGGACCTTTCCCCACCCAACTCCGCCAATGCCAGAGGTATTTTCTCTAGGAGCAGCCAGCCCCACCCTCATTGCAGTATTTCTTAGAAAACTATTTAAGTCCGCAGGCCCCAGGTGGGTGGCTACTGGCACTGGTGTGCTCTGAGACTTTTGCTGAGTAACTCTAGGCACAGTATTGGCAATAAAACAGAATCTGTAGGAGCACCCAGTGCAGGTAACCAGGGAGACAGCATCAGGGCCTCACAGGGAACGTACATAAGGCTACCCAGCAATACAGGGAGATGTAGCAGATCTACTCAATACATAGAAACAAACAAAGACGTCCAAAATCAGGAAATAAAGAAACGCATCTCAAATAAAAGAAAAGCAGAAAAATTCCAGGAGACAAACTAAACAAGATGGAGGCAAGCAACTTATCAGATACAAAGCTCAAAACAATGATTTTTAAAGACCAGTCAGAAATGAAGAATATAATAACTGAAATTCAGAAGGCAATAGAAGGAAATCACCAGCAGATTCGATGAAGCAGGGGATCGAATCAGCGATTTGGAAGACAAGGTAACAGAAAACATTCAATCAGAATAGCAAAAAGGAAAAAAAATCCAGAAAAATGAGGATAGTTTAAGAAGCATCTGGGACATTAATCATAACAACATTTGCCTCATAGGAGTACCAGAAGGAGAAGAAAGAAAGCAAGGAATTGAGAACCTAGTTGAAGAAATAATGACTGAAAACTTCCCTAACAGAGTGAAGCAAACAGTAATTCAAGCCCAGGAAGCACAGAGTTCCAAACAAGATGAACCCAAATAGGCCCACACCAAGACATATTATAATTAAAATGGCAAAGATTAAAGTCAAAGAAAGAATCCTAAAAGCAGCGAGAGAAAAGCAACTAGTTACTTATACAGGAGCTCCCATAAGACTGTCAGCTGATTTCTCAACAGAAACTTTGCAGGCCAGAAGGGAGTAACAGAAAATATTTAATGTAATGAAAAGCAAGGACCTACAACTAAGATTACTCTACCCAACAAGGCTATCATTCAAAATCAAAGCACAAATAAAGAGCTCCTCAGACAAGAAAAAGCTAAAGGAGTTCATCACCACCAAACCAGTATTCCAAGGAATGTTAGGGGGGGTTCCCTGGTGGTCTAGTGGCTAGGTTTCCTCACTCTCACTGCCATGGCCTGGGTTCAATCCCTGCTCAGGGAACCAACCACCCCACCTCCAAAAAAAAAAATGTTAGAGGGACTGCTTTAAGGTGGAAAAAAAGAAGCAAAATTATGAACAATAAAATGGCAATAGGTATACATTAATAATTACCTTCGATTTAAATGGATTAAAAACACCAATCAAAAGACATGGAGGGTATTGCACTGAGTGGAGTGTCAAACAGAGGAAGACAGATACAAGCTGACTTTGCTTATAGGTGAAATCCAAAGAAGAAAATAAACAAGCAGAACAGGAGCAGAGTCACAGACATAGAGAACATTTGGTTTGTTGCCAGATGGGAGAAAGGTTGGGGGAGGGGTGAAATAAGGGGAAGGGATTGGGAAGTTCAGTGTGGTGGTTACAAAGTAATCGTTATGGGGACATAGGGTGTGACATGGGAATATAGTCCGTAATGTTGTAGTAGCTATGGGTGGCGTCAGATGGGTACTAGACTTGGGGTGAATTTGATAGGGTGATGGGAGGAGGGCCGGAGGGGTGGGCGAAAAAGGGGAAAATATCAAATACAAATTCATAGTCACAAAATAGTCACAGGAATGTAAAGTGCCGCTTAGGACATATAGTCAGTAACACTGTAATAACTCTATATGGTGTCAGATGGGAACCAGCTGTATTGGAATAAGGATTTTATAAGGTATAGAAATGTCTCATCACTATGCTGTACACCTGAAACCAATATAATATTGTATGTCAAATGGAATTGAAAAATACAAATGAGGAAAAAAATGAAGTCCTAGGCTAGAGAATAAGTAAGACAATGAGCCAAATTCTTATGCTTTCCAATTTATGAAAAGAAAACAATAAAGCATGCTAAAGTTTTGTATGACTGTAAAAAAAATTAAAACAAAAATTTTTTTTCCTCTGAAAGTTTGGGCCAAAAACATGGATACTCATTACACATCAGAGCGCATTATACACAGCAAAAATATGGTGTGTACTAAGAGCTTGGCAGATAGGAGTTCTCAATAAAAGTCTATTCAGTGGATTTTATATCAGTAGCTGCCAGCATTTAGTGAGAGACTAGATGTGCCTCTCATGGGATGATGATTTAGCCTGGACAAAGCTAAGGGTCAACATTGGTACAGAAGGGATCACTTTTCTACATCTTTGCAATGGTCAGTGAAAAGTGATAGGAATGGTCTTTGCTATGAGGGGTTAGTATTATAGGAAAGAGACGGTATGATGAATCCAGAGACTCTTGTACCAGATAAGAGCTTCCTGCCATACATACCTCAGGTATCTCCGTGTGGGAGGTACTGGGGCACATCTCCCAGGGAGAGCTCCCTGATAAAGAGCCTCTTGGTGCCATTTGTATGATTCATTTCTTTCAAACCATTTGTGTGGGTGTGTACATGCGTGTGGGGGGGAGGGGAGGGAGAGAGAAGAGGGTCAGAGGAATAGAAGAGAAAATCATGGCATTTCTAACCAAATTGTTTTCACAATATTGCCTTTCTTTTTTTTTTTTTTTTGTATATGGGTAGCTCCCCGGCTGGGAATCGAACCCAGGCCACCGCGCTGACAGCGCCAGCGCCGAAGCCTTAAGCCACTACACCACCAGGGAACTCCCAATATTGCCTTTCTTAAAATTAGCATAGCTAGTGCAATGAAGATGTGGCCATTGACTTGG
This sequence comes from Lyroderma lyra, assembly GCA_004026885.1. Classification (NCBI taxonomy): domain Eukaryota; kingdom Metazoa; phylum Chordata; class Mammalia; order Chiroptera; family Megadermatidae; genus Lyroderma; species Lyroderma lyra. The sequence continues at coordinate 139,732 of PVJL010001397.1, read as the reverse complement.
AAATATTTCAGACAGCAGTGTTTCCACCAGTTCACCAGAGGTGTCATTTAAGAAAGAGAATGACTAAAATTTGGTGGTAAACAGGATTCCCTGGTGGTGTAGTGGCTAGGCTTTGGCGCTCTCACCACTGAGGCCTGGGTTCGGTCCCTGCTCAGGGAACCAACAACAACAACAACGTCATAAAATTTGGTGGTAAAATGCTGCTTTCAGCAACCTTTTTCTCACGGAGTGAGACTGGCTCACTTCTGGCACAATGGACTTCAAAATTACAGAGGGACACATCTATGGGACATGGTAGGGAAAATACGGCTAAGGAGCAAGTCTCATTACTGAGCAGAGAATAGAGGGGGAATTGCCTAATAGGAGTTAGGAATCTGGGCTCAGGTCCAGGATCTGCTACTGACTAACATATGACCTTGGGCAAGTCATTTCCTCGGACCTCTGTTTTTATATCTGGTGGCTCTCCTCCAGCTCTAACATTCTAACTTATTAAAGCAAAGGAGTGTGAAATAGCAAATAAGGTAGAGCTATACTCTTGACTTTTTCTTGAACACTGGAATTATGACCCTGCATGACTCCATGTTTATTAACATTTCTAGACAAATACTCAAATGGGTTATAGATCAATTCTCTTTTTAAAAAGTGTCCCACAATAAAAATTGCTATATCATCCAAAAAAAAGGGGGGTGGGGCAGATTCCTCAGTTCTTGGCATTTAATTCAAGTACTGATTTCTACATTTAGTTTTTTCATCCAGTTATTTAATGAGCATTTTTAACACCAGCTGTGTGCCCGGTGCTGTCACCAGGAAGGTGACAAGACTACTGCACTTAAGAAGCCACCAGAAAATGATAGCCCAATAAAACAATGTTAGTAGTGTCGTGGCATTCTCTTGAGGACCTGAGCTGCACATACATTTTGAAGTGAAGATTTACATGAGTATTTTAGCTGAAGGCGGCTAGTCCAGGGTGAGCCTACCTGCAGCATCATATCAAATGCTTTCTTCAGTACTGTGTCAGCCAGGTCTGTACCGACTAACTGGAATCACGGCTGGCATAAAATCGTTACGTTTGCATTGGTCAAAGGAACACTACACATGTAAATGGGAAGTTCCCATTGAAGTCTGAAAAGACAGTCTGGAATCCTGATAACTTTATAGGGGACAACAGGCATCCCTTTTTTGTGTTGGGATGATCCACTGGGTTCCATCTCCTGATGGGGGTGATAGTGAGTGACAACTGGAGCCCTGAGCATGGAGGATGTCCATTGCACGTTTTCCTGTAAATACTTCTCTGCTTCCCTGAGGCTATTATCAGGCTTCCTAGTCTCTGTAGTGCAGACATTAGGGGTTCCAAAGACCAGTCAAGAAGTGATCATCAAAGTGAAAACAATGGGCAAGGATGCTGTGCAGGTACAAGCTTTGTACACATTTAACAGGAGTTTTTTAAAAATGGCTTCCAACTTAAATTTTTTAATCACTAACCTGATGTGTGTGTGTGTGTGTGTGTGTGTGTGTGTGTGTGTGAGATATTTTTTCTGTTCTCCTTTCTTAAGGACAAGGGTGTCCTAAGGGGTGATCCAGACCTGAGGGTCGGACATGCCTAGTGAGAGGAATTGGGTAAATAGCTCCCCAGCCCTAGTAGTCCTGGCTTACAAGAGTCCTCAGGAACCTCCTGGACAAAGAATTTGAACTGAATCTCTTCGCAGACTGGCGAGAGGGATTTGGAGGAGGAAGATGTATCAAATACTAAATTGCAAGTGCTGTGCAGTCCCTGGGAGAAAATTTATCCTTAGGGGAAGAGAAATTCTGGCACAGCAAGCTGGGCTTAACAATAGAACTTAAGGTTCACGAGGAGTAATGACTCTTGGTTCAGTGCAGAGGCTGTTATCTGAAGCCACCTGGCCCAGTTATCTTGGTGGTGTGTGCTTGCCCTAGTGAGACAAATAAATAACACTGGAAAAAGCATGATCACCAAACTCGGCCACGCCACAGAGGCCAAACAGCTCTACTGCAGGATGAGGTCTCTCCCCAAGAGAGCACACAGCACAAGGAAGAATAACCATTTCCTTTCTGTGTGGCAGTGTGCGAGGTGGCCGAGGCACAGAGCAGAGCGCCAGCCACAGCAGAGCTGTCAGCCTGCGGGGGCAGAGGCTGGCAGTGTTGGTAAAAGGGTGCAGACAGAAGCATAATCTCAGTGAGCATGGACCCAAAAGGAATCTCAAACACTTCTGAGATGTCCCCTGGGCTGCCCAAGAATACCTACAATGTGAGGGGCTGTGGAGAGGGAGCAATGCAGACGGAGTCCTACCAGTCAATAAAACTCCATACTGAGGATAAAATTGTTTCATTGATTCCTATAACTGGAGACAGTTTGGTCACACTTCTCTGGAAATGTGCATCTGAAGGGTGTATCAAACACTAAATGTTGCACTTCCGTGATTCTCAGCCTCACCTGTCTCGTTCCAGCAGCTAAAACAGTCACCAGCTCTCATGGGCTCCAGTGAACTTCCCACAGGTGCGCCCCGATACTGTCTAGCCTCATAACTGCACTGCAGGCCTTTCGCCTTTTTCCTGGGGCTTTCCTGTTGACACAGACACGTGACACCACGAGGTGCCTTTGCCTGAGCAACAATCTGAAAATGCAAGAGAACAGGTGAACCATCTATGGCTTAGATCTTTGACCACTAGAAAATGGGAGTTCTCCCCCCAGCGGTGGAGAAATTCTTCCATCTTTTTTTCCATCACAACACAACAAAATGCAGTTAGTTGCTGGGATGCAGTTTATACAGTTTCTGGAGGATGGCCCCATCAGGTGGAGCAAGAAGGTATGGACATGTAGCTTGGCTTACAGGACTGAACAGCAAGTGTACAGATCTTGGAGTCTCATATTAATGATCACCGGAGAGTACCCACCACAGAGGAGGATTTCAACAGCCAGGCAGGGACACATCACTCCTGCAGACATGAGCCAGTGTCTCTCTTTGGCCACCGCAGTATTTGTGCAGTGATCCCACAAACAGAGTGAGCAAGGTAGCAAGGAAGGAGCCTGTGCAAAGGCCCAAAAGGATGGGTTCCCCCTTACCAAGGCTGTTCTAAGTATCAGCACTGCCAGAAACAGAGACTGATATTAATTCCTTGATATGACACCATTCTTTAATGAGACCAGCCAGCCACGTCTGGTCAGGGCAGTTATACTGGCTCTTTCTACCCCGGTGGGGAGCATATCATCTTTACTGAAATTGATACCTGCTCCGCATATGGGTTTGTTCTTCCTCCCCGTCGTGCCTCCACTAGTGTAACCATCTGAGGCCTGTAGGAATACCTGGTATATTGATATGGTAGTCCTCACAACACTACATTAAGACCAAGAGACCCATTTCACAGCAGCGGCAAAAGAGGTATGACAGTTCGCACATGGCTGAAGGACCCACCATGTAGCCTTTCATCCAGAAGCAGCCCATCTAATAAAATGGTGCACTGGGCTAGTAAAGGCTCAGCTAAGTCACCACCTTCGGAAAGCTGACCTGGAGAGTTTGGCACACATCCCTTTGAGTATGCAATATAAGTATGAAACAGCCACTACATGGTGTTGTGTCTCCAGCAGCCATGGTGTTGGGAAGGAGCCATGGCCTCTCTCATCATCTCTCCCAGCAACCTCCTTATGGAATTTTTGTTTCCCATCTCCACAAACAGAATTTTCTAGGTTTAGAGGCCCTGGTATCCACAGGCCACAGTAAGGTTCCCACTAAACTTGAAACTGCAACCATCACCAGGTCACTTTGAGCTTCTTGTGCTGGTAGATCAGCAAGCAAACAGTTACTGCACTGCATACCACGAGGAGCTGTGGCTGCTCTGCAGTGCAGGGAAGAGGGTGTCTGAAATCCGCAGGATTCACGAGGATGTATTTTTGTGCATCCATAGGAAATCAGTAATTATAGAAATCACAGCTCAAGGGCAAAGCAAGAAAGAACTCAGACCCCTTGGGGATGTAGTTCTTACTTATATGACTAGGCAAGCAGTGCAGATCAGCAGCAAAGTGCTGGCCAAGGCGATGGAAACCTAAGATGGGATATGCAAGAAGGGGATGGTGAATGTCAATTTTGGCCTTATGATCAGGGGCAACTGTGGGACTGAATCTTACTTGATAACACTCTTGCCTTGGATCCTTATGTAATTTCAACTGCCACCAATTTGACAAAGATGCTGTGACTGATTAGACTCAGATCTCCCCCTTCAGAAAAAATGTGAGGCCATCTTGTTCTCAGAAAAATAGAGACTCCAGAGTGTACTCTGTGAGCCAGGGCACGAGCAGGCTGCTTGGTGCAAGGGGTCAGCCTGTTACCCACCACTTTAGCTCTCTTGTCTCCTGTTCCAGCTGTCCCTGCAGCAAGCAGCTTCACAGCAGCACAACCTGGCAGCACTTTGCCTCACACCCATGCTGTGTACTGCTCGCCTGGTACTCTGAGACTTCTTTGATGCCAAGACATAGAAATTCACAGCAACCCTTACACATGTACACCCTAGGTGTGCAGGAGAATTAGCTCTGTAGAGCGAAACTTTGACCAGCAGGATATGGGAGCAGGGGATAAATTCTTCCCCTTTTCTCCCCTAGAGAGTCACTTCTGAGACGTCGTTTATACGGCTTTATGGACATCAAGCCATCAGTTGTGCTCAGGGGTGTCCAGCTCAATACTCTGCCTTGTACTGGTTGTCCCTCTTTTCCTGTCTCACTGCCTTGTCCTTCACTCCTGGTCCTTGGCGGACCCTACCTCCTTAAATAGTAGCATATGAGACCTTGCTCAGGATCTGCTTTCTGAAGAAGTCAGGCTAGGAAAAGGGGTATCTCTGAAGACAGAAAAGTAGTTAAATATACAAAAATGAAAATATTCCCCTGCACAGAGGAAAGATAAGTCAAAGTTTAAGTGTAACCATAGACGAACAACCTTTGGTACAAAGTATCCTCTATGGGGATAAGATTTGGGCTTGAGTACTTGGTATCAAGTAGCAAGAGCTATAGAAGGGCAGTTTATAAGCCTTTTTAAATTGCTATAGGACACCTCCCTTAGAGTTTCAGAAAAATTTTTATGTATAATTCAAGAGCAAGAAACACTAATATCAGGATTTGGGTTGGCCCAGGGTAACCTTGTAAGAAGGTGAAGGTGATCCTTAACACCTTTCCATATATTCTTTCTGTGTCTTGCACTCCTCCCCTTGGATATCCAGTACTTATATTCCCTTTTCACTCTACCTCATCCCAATCCTTTTAGCTATGTATTATTTGGAAATGTTCACTTAAGATTTGCAGTTGAGTGGTAGTCCTCCAAGAATCCCAGGAGGTTTTTGTACACTAAACCCTTAACTCAACAGACCATGTTTCTCATATTGGAATTTCTGCCATCAACCATTGACTGGTAGAGATAAATTTAAGGTTGTTTTTTTTTTTTTTAAATCACATATATATCAACAAACACCAAGTGTTGGTGAGGATGTGGAGAAAAGGAAACCCTTGTGCACTGTTGGTGGGACTACATATTGGTGCAGCCACTATGGAAAACTATATAGAGGTTCCTCAAAAAATTTAATATAGAAGTACCTTTATGACCCAGCAATTCTACTTCTGGGTATTTATCCAAAGAAATACAAACACTAATTTGAAAAGATATATACATCCCTATGTTCATTGCAGTGTTAGTTATAACCAAGTTGCCAAGATATGGAAGCAACTTAAGTGTCTGTAATAGACCTTTGGAAAAGAAGCTGTGGTACATACATACAATGGAGTATTACTCAGCCATAAAAGCAGAATGAAATCTTATAATTTGCAACACCCTGGATGGATCTAGAGGGCATGATGCTAAGTGAAAAAAGTCAGACTGAGAAAGACAAATACCATATAATCTCAACTATGCGGAATTTAAAGAACAAAGTAAACAAAAAACAAAAAATCACATTCACAATTCTTACATTTCATTTACGTCTAGGACTTGTCCAAGGTATTTCCCCACCCCTGTCTTTTCAGGTAATGATCTTTTATTGTGAAAAGAAAGGGCAAGAAAAGAAAAACAAAAACAAAAAACCCCAACTCAGTTTATTCCCATCATATAATATTATAAAAATTTTAATAAGAGTTGCAAGTCAGAGTAATTTTACATGAAAACCATCTACCTACCACCTGGATTTTTTTCATTAATATTTTACAATAACTTGCCTTTTCCCATATCTATATATCTGTCCATCCCTCTCTCCACCCAATAATCCATTTTATTTTTTTATGCATTTCAAAGTAAATTGCAGGTGTCACTACTCTTCCCCTTCAATACTTCCCTGGCTTGATTTTCCTCTTAGGAAGGCTTCATGTCAAGACAAGCAATTGGAATGCAGCAAGTGCTGCTCAAAAAGTCATTCATTCCTTTGGGAATCAAGGCAAAGTGAAACACATGGATGGAATGAATTCAGTTCCTCCTCCCATTGTCTACAATAGCAAGGAGGTGACTAAAGCTATGAATGTTCATTTCCTAAAAACTGAAGTCCTAACATGTCATTTTCATGATAAGAAAGAGCCATTAAACATACTAGTTCTTATGTAGCCACATGCTATAGCAAAATGCTCTCCACTGTTGATTTTAAATACTCAAATAATTTTGTAGGGTCTTTGTACATATAGGTAAAAGTCTTTGAAGCTATAAATCATACCTTGAACTAAGTACTAAGTTTGAGTCAGACCAGTATAAGCTGTCTGATTGCATTCCTGATCCACACAGATACCCTTTGTGGATAAAAACAAGTTGCCGATCTCTCCTTTCGAAATACGTGATCTCCCTGATATACTACCAGCCACAGGACTTGTGCAGTTTCTCCACCAGGTGGCCCTGGCAACTCTAGCCCCAGTGCTCTCTCAGGCCCACCAACCATACGTATCTTTACTTCCTACCACACAGTCAAGCACTTGTTTAATTATTTTGTTTAGGACAGTCTTGCCTCCCTCCTACAATTTAAGTTCTTGGAAGATAAGCTTGTCTTGTGAACCTTCTACCTTTAGTGCTAAGGGGCTGGCCCAGTGCTAGGCACCCATCTAAGACTTTACAGATCTTAAAGCCTTCTTATAAACTTGTATATTCTCTCATTTAAACTTAATGTTTAGAAATAAACTACTTGGCCTAATTGCTTCCAAACAAAACTAGCTCTGAGTAGTTTTAAAGTGTATCTCCCAGGATGTGTGATCACGGCAGTTGGTACCAGCCAGAATACTTCCCAACAAGTCCACAGGCAGTCATCATGAACAGGGACTTAGCGGCAGGCCTTTTCTGTGTCAGAGCCAGAATTCAAAAATGCTCTGCTTTTCTTGGGTAAAAGAGACCCAGGGTTTTTCTTTCAACACTCGTTTGCACTGACCTCTTTTTCTGGCTTCTCAGTGAAAGGATTAAGGACTCAGGAACATTGGAAGAAAATGGCTTGTTTAGCTGGAGAGAAGGCTTAGGCAAGTTGAACACTGTCAAGGAGAAAAGCCATGAAAGAGCTTCCATTGCTGTTTCTGGTAGTTCTACAAACCTGTGTCCCCGTCCAACCTGGGGTCATCTCACAGTGATGTACATGGTGGTATGTCTATTATACATATTGAGTCAAACTATTCCCTCAAATAAACATATCCTGGGAGTTAGCAGGACATAGGGTGCTGAAGTACTGGAGCAATTTATTCACCTTAATTACCTAAATCATTTATGTTGGCTTCCAGAGAGTCTAATCTCTTCCCAGAATACAGCCCACGGCAATGCGTTGATCCATGTATGTGACACCTTGTGGGTGTTTAGCTAAATAATAAATACACTGATATATGTTATAAATGAAAACAGATTTAAGCAATAGATAAATGTGCCTTTCTTTCTAAATTCCTCCTGACAAACTTCCTTCTTATTCTGAATTTTTTTATAATAGAGCAACCACCTACAAATGCACTGGAGGGAGTTCCCTGGTGATGTAGTGGCTAGGCTTCGGCGCTCTTAACGTCACGGCCTGTGTTCGATTCCTAGCCAGGAAACTACCAAACCAAACAAAAACATTTAGGAATCATAGTTATCACTGGAAATATTAAAAATTTCATTGAGGTCTGATGATAGGTGATAGCAACTGGGTATTATGACCTGTTTCTGACCTGAGATGGATTTAATTCCAGAACTCAGGTTGGCTACAAAGTGAACTTTTGTTTATTATCTTTGTCTTTACTGGGATTTCACAGTGGTTTCAGTAAAGAACAAAGTGAAAGAAATCCTTAGGGGCTTATCATCAAAGTTGGGTACAGAAGCAAAGATATAAGGCAACCAGAAAGAAGTCAATTGTCTAGAGAGGAGTGAGTCCCAGAGCATCGACTCTAGTATTTCTTCCTTCCTCCATCATTCTGCAAGATCATTGCCTTCAATATTTCTCAGGACAGTCTTCCCAGGAGTGCTCTGGGAAACAAAGAAGCATAGAGGAACACACTTACGTGCACTGGCAGAGTAGAGGTGGGGCAGCTTTACAGTGATCATGGCAAAGAAGCACCACGTAGTATTCGAGATCCACTCAATTCTCCCTTTATAGCCACACTTGTGGTGGCTGTGGCTTCCCATGGAGCCTACACACTATGATGCCTGGAGATTGAGGAGAACCCCACAGCTACCTCAGATACAGTCTGTGGGCTGCCAGCTTAGAACCCCTGCAACCCTTTAAGATGGTGGCATGCAGTGGCCAGCATGTCACAAAATGGTTGCCGTAACCCCAGACATCGTGACCTTGCAAAGCCATTTCCAAAAGCAGCTAGCAGAAATGTTCATAATATGCCTTCCATGTTTTATTAATTATAATCATAACACTTTTTTAGCACTAACTATATGTCAGGGCCTATCCTAAACACTTTATATGTGTTAACTCATTGAATTCTATGGCAAATTAAGAGAAACCAAAGCACACAGAGAGTATACTTAACTTTATCAGGGTCACACAAAGAAGAAATGGTAGAGCTGGGATCCATACTCTGGCAGTTTGTCTCCAGAGCCCTCACAGTGTCAAACCACCTCTCAGGGAAGAAGAGATTTCCCAGAAGCCCCTCAGCCAACTTTACCTATGCTTCATTGTTTAGATCCGAGTCACATGACATCAGGCTGTAAGGGAGGCTAGGAATACAGTGTCTGCCTATTTCAACCTATAGGAAGATGGGAGATGAGAAGGTCATTTAAGTAGCCAGCCAAGGGTGTCTGCCACAGTTACAAAATAAACAGAGGCCTTTGTCACAGTGGAAAGATCCTGGTGCACTAAGGGCTTAGGTGCAAGTTTGAGGCCACAGGGCTATTTGGCTTACTGCCACTGGGGGGATAAAACAAGCTTCCGCTCTAAGACCAGCCAGAAATAGCAAAAAAAAAAGCCAGCATCCTGACAGTCTTATCTTTCAACCAGTCACTGGAGTGTCTGTGTATAAGCTGTTATTAAATTATTCATTCTGATTTAATGGGGAGGAAATCAGAAGCAACAGGTGTGGTTCTTCCTGCTTGTCGAAGGACTTTAACACAAGCTTTCAGACACTGGTAGCCTCAGGGAAAGCAGCAGGAGGAAAAATCAGCTGCATTTTAAGCTAATTGCCAAAATACTACAATATCTGTCAAATGGGGACATTTTGTTCCAGTTTTAGTAGTCATAGAGTAGAACCCTGGAGAGGAGAGGAGAGTATTACATAAGCAATTTGCTTTACATATAATCCAAAAAAGCCTCTCGATGCAAGACAAGGTCATATTCCAAGTGTTATTGTACCTGCTTGTAAACTTGAGTAGAATCTCATTTTAATAAGCTTAAAGAGACTTCCAAATTGCTACATTAGATCCAAATCTCATTAAACTTGAAGCCTATTGGTATAATATACTAAAATATAATGCATTGTTTCCTGAGTTTAAAATTCACTTGCACAAAGCAAATGTGAGGGGTACGATTCATTTGCAAATGACATGTCTGGGAAGTGAGGAAGAGATGCGTGCCAAAGGCCGTGCTCGCCTTGTGCCAACCCATTAGAGCCAGAGAAGGTAAAGGGTATGCCATCCTTCTGCAAGGACTATAGTTGAATGCAACACAACATCTTAATGAAACACGACATGTTTTTCAAATGTTAGGTGCTTATGTTTTGCAGTTTCATAAATTGCATGGTTGTTTCTTTTTGCTCCAATTTTTCTTGCTCTTTTTTTGGTCAGGAGCTCATTGTATTAGTCTAACAGCTATAGAATACTGTAAAATGAGCAGGGTTTTGAATTGTTATTATCTATTCAGAAAGTAACTAAAGATTCACTAAAAAACAGTCTGTAACTAGAAGATGCTGAGGGCTCACAAAGCAATGTACCCAGATCTGCTGTTCTCTCTCCTTGGTCCCAGAGAGAGCTGTCACCTCCACTGTCCCTAATCTCCATGGAGCCTCAGTTTTCTTATCTGTAAGATAAAGCACTGGACCTTGTGATCTCTAGGGCTTTTGATGCTCTGAGGTTCTAAAGTTCTATGAGTCTATACTCCCTGGATCAGGATTTTAACAGAATCCCCATTTATTATAAATATCACTAAGTAACAAACTGACATGCTTTTCCTTGACAGGCTGCTAAGAATGTTTAACAAAGCAGACAAAAACACTACATGAAAAGGAAATATCTTCATTCAAAAAATGGATGATTAAGAGGATAAATATTTCTAAATACTTTCTATGATATTTTTCCTCTACACTGTTTCCTGTATCCACACTGATGAATAATATTAACATGTGAAGCCCTCTCAAAGCATGGAAATAGCCTTATTCAGTTGATACTAAAATGGCATTCTGCCTACATTATGCTCTATGAATGGAAGGTTAATGAAATTGTGCATGTTCCACTTTTCACTCTGCAAGTTATTTTGTAGTAGGGATGAGACTGTCCTACCTTTAATTTGGTGTTTTATTAAATTAAATGCATTGCAAAGGCGGGGCCATTTTATTCCACTATTCTGCCTTTCGAGTAGATCACAAGTAAGCGGGCATACAAACTGCTTTCTCTTATTGGTTCTTTTAGAAGTTTCCCATTTCCAATGAATGTGCTGGAAGCCCATATTTTCCACACAGAAGCAAAAGCAATGCATTTCTTTACATTGAAGGTCTTTAAATTGAGGCAGGAGCTTCCTTTTGGGTTCCTATGGTTTGTTCTCATCTTCTTAAAAAAAAAAAAGAAAGAAAAGAAAGAAAAGACAAGACCTTTAGCCTATCAATGGTTAACTCAATGGTTCTCATCTGGGGAGTTATTGGCATTGGGTGACTCAATATTTAGTTTGCATGACCCATGTGTTGCAAGGTATTTATCATTCCCGGGTCCCACCCACTAAAGGCCTGAAGCGTGGTCATTGTGGCAACCATACCAGCCTCACACACATCTCCCAAGGCCAGATTCCCTGAAAGGATGCAAAGTACAAGTTTTCCTCTGTGGAAAGGAAGTGTGATAGTAGTGGGTTAGTTTTCAGAAGCCCAAAGAGGGTCTGTGTCCATTGTAGAGAAATGTGGCTTCAGTCCATGTCTCCAGTTAATGTACCTTGGTGACTTCAGTACTCCCCAATGATGACACTTATATTAAGAGAAAAAGTATAAAAGAAAATGTATGTGAATCACATGACAAAACATCATACTCTTTTCCTAGATCTTAATTAAGAATTGAAGCTTTCATCATGTAACTGTAGAAAATACGGACTTATTTCTCTTTCATATTCTATACAATATACTAAGTGCCATCCACCATAAAATAACCCTTGAGAAGTAAAGATTCTGCACAATAAGAAACATACACAGCAGAATGAGTAGATTTTGTTTCCATGTTCCAGATTCTTTGTGGTGTCAGGGTTTTGAGTTCCAATAAAATTCAACAAACATGTATTGAGTGCTAAATGAGAGAAATGCTTTCCTGGGCCCTAGGAATGTAAAAAATGAGTAAGACACGTTCTCTGCTTTTGAGGCTCACAGTGTGCCCCAGAGACGGACTCTTAGATAACCAGGGTGTAAAATAATAAACTGCACCATAGAAGTATGTTTACATGAAATGGAAGTCAGGTAAAGCATAGTTGACTTTACCCAGGCATACAGGAGTGGTGGAAGGTGGGTGAGAGGCAGAGATGGGCAGAGAGAAGGTATCGAGTGAGTTGGGCCTTGAAAGGTAAATGAGGATTTGCCAGATGGTGATGGGGTACGGAATGGAATTCCTAGTAGAGAACAATATATGCATGCTCATAGAAGTGTGACGAGAATGGCGAAAATCCAGTGTGGTGGGACATTGGTAGAAGGGGAGGAAAGAGGAGGGTAGAAGATGATCAGGGTTGGCTCTGATATGCCAGACTAAGGAGTTGAAGCTCACCTTATAGGTAGAAGGAAGCAATTTAGATTTTTTAAACAGGAAAGTAAAATAATGAGATTTATATGGGGAAAAGAACTCTGATGGCAATATGGCAGATAGGTAAATGCAGGCAAACTTCAACCAGAGATATTAAGTGAATTGATATTAAAATGGACTCATAAATTTGGAAAGCCAAGTTAATCCATAGCATATTAAATGCAGATAATAAATGAGGATTTTCCAGTGAAAATTTTCACTATTTACCATATTCCTGATATTCTGAGTGCCAGCTCCAACCATGTTTCTTTTCTAAACAAGGAAGCATGAAGCATTTTCTTGTACCAAGTCACCATGTTTGTATCATATATTCCCACTGCCATAAACACAGTTGTTTCAGAGATGCACAGAAGGCACAGAAACAGCCACCGAGTGTCTGGCTGGACTGGCTCTGGGTTTTGGCCAGTGATGGATACCTATTATTGGATAAGGGCTAAACAGTCAGATCCTCTCAGGGAGTCTGAGCGCAAGACTCACAGAAAATACAATGACAAAGAAGCCGAGATACACAGAGAAAAGCTCGCAGAAGCCATTAAGTGAGAAGGGAACCAGGAGGTACTAAAAAGAACAGAGAGGCCAGTCGGAAGCTGCAGAAAAGAAAGATGCTAAACCAGTGAGGAGCTGAGTCCTGTGGGTGGCGCCTGTGTAATGTCCTAATGCGAAGGGCCTGGCTGTGAGGTTGCTTAGATATCTTTTCCGCTCTTTTTATGTCCTTATAACTTTTAAAAACTAAATTCAAATTAAGTGAGATAAGTTGTATCTGTCTCTGTTTCTTGCAAACTAAAGGAAACTTACATATCTCACTAAGTGAGATGGTCCTATTTCTTAATAATCAATAATAAAAACACTGTTTGCTGAGTGCTATGTGTCAGTAAGAGTTATATGTGTGTGATCTCACTTAAACCCATGCTAACACTATGAGACAGATTCTTCTATTATTCTCATTCTATGGATGAGGAAAAGGTCTCATAGAGGTGAAAGAGCATGACCACTTTTGCCCAGCTAGTGAGTGGCAGAACTCGGGCCAGATCCATGGGGCTCTAGAACTGGCATTCTTGGACAGTTGTACCTTTGTGGCAGACATGAATGGCTGCTCCCCTCAGTTTATGCTCTACTTTCCATAGAACACAATTGTTGACCTAGCCGGTCACTTCCCAACATCCTTACTTCTAGGGGAAGCCATGTGACTAATTTTTGCCAGTGGAATATGACTTTTGACTTTGTGTTTCACCTATGGGTATAGTGCCTATTCCATACTCTTCTGCCAGCTAAATGCAGATGACAAGGACAAGGTTCCAGAGGAAAGAGAGCCACAGTGTGAAAGAGGCCATGTCCCCAAGTCATAACATGGAAGAAAACTGCTCACCTGGAACACCTGTACTGTATCATTACATGAGCATGAAATAAACTGAGATTTGGGGTCTATTTATTGCCAGTCATCCGGCTGTGCTGCCTCCCTTTCTTGCCTTGGGGATTGAGAGCACAATAAGCTTAAAGCTTGAGCCTCCGGTGCCTGGTAGGTTACCCAGCATTGCTAAATGATTGTGGTAATTTTCTCAGATTGCATTGTTTTCCCACATCAAGAGTAGCTCCCTCTTTTTATTCAGTATAACAGAAAAACCAGAAGGTGTCATAAACACAGAGTATGTTTATGAACACATTGTTCTTACGCCTTCTCAAAATCCTTGAAAACTCAGGAGAGAAAAAAACAACACAAAAACAGAGCTTTGAGCCTAGTAGCACCTCTCATCTGTGAGAGACCTCCATTCTAGTCCAACTTATATTTAGGTGTCATTTCCTAACACCTCCACTTGCCAAATTGCAGCCACCTTCGGTGTGAAATTCGGCACCTGTTTAATGGGCGCACAAGAGATGACACAGCTGTTTTCAATCGAAAGCAAAAGAGTAACACACCTGGGAAAAGGCAGTAAGAAAGGCTAGGAATTTGGAGAGTTTGCCTATTATGTTATCCAGTTGTGGACTGTATTACTGATATGGGCAAGTGGGATCAATCTCACAGGGACCTTCAAGGGAGACATACAGAATGCATCTCAGGGTTATCTGCCTGAGGGGTAGAAGGGGAAAGGGTTTGCCCATGAGTGACCATCTCCTGTTTGTCAAGGTTGCCCTGTGAGATGTTAAGACCCTTACACTTCCAGGTTGCACATTTGTGAGGGCCAGTTCTAGTAGGTATTCCATGCTCAAGTGTCAAAGAGGACACCTTAAGGAAGGAGAGGATATGAGAGATAGGGCAGCAGCAGTGTCTAATACAGGCCTCAGTGCTAGAAAATATAGCTGGGATTTGAATATAATACCTTCTAATGCCAAGCAGAATGTCATTGCCTACATGCTACCGCTCACCTGGCCTGGGGGAAGGAATGCAGACCTGGGTGTTGGATCATTGCCTCTAGGTCTGGAATAGCTGCTGCTGGCTACTTGATTTAGGCAAACTATTTACTATCTGGACCTCAGTTTTCTTACCTCTAAAATAGGGGTATTGGATGAATTTATTATTTCCCAAATTATGTTCAAATATACAGTAATGTTGCAGAATGTTAATTAATAGGTATTGTGGGAAAGGGTTTTGTGGTCAAATAAGATTGGTAAATGGAGCTAACAAAGTTACACAAATTTCTTCACTAAAGGATATCTCAGTCTTTATGATGCATATTATACAATATACTTTATTTGAGAAACAGCTCACAGGGCTAGATTGTTTTTATGTTAATATTTATTGAGCACTTATTATTTGTCAAGAATCATGCCAGGAACTTCTCATGTATTGTTTTGGTCATTCTTTTTATTCAAAAAAGTATTTGTTGAGCTCCTGCTATGTGTACCACATTGTTCATGGCTCTGGGGACACCTCATGAATAAGACAAGTCCCTGATTTTTACTTGGGGGTAGAGAGAAGACAGAAAATAAATGGGTAAACAAACATGTGAACAAAAAATTGGTATGCATGATCTCATCTTATTCTCACAGCTAGTGAAACAGGAACTGTTTTATCATGCCCATCTTACAAATAATGAGATTGAGGATTAGAGAGGGTAATTTATTTAAAAAGATAGAGGTGAAAATGCCAGAGTTAACACTGTCTCTGCATTAAAGTCTGTTTTAAAATGTTGTTGACATCAGGTGCACAGAATTGTATTAATCAATTTCCTGAGCCAATTACATACCTTCCCATCGATCCATGTTCAGCTCATGTTCATAACCACTATGATTCCAACCACTTTGCTTTATTGTCTCTTCCACCATCCTGAAGGTTTGTACTTTGCAAAACACCAGTTTAAGAAACAACACACCACATAGTTGGGAGGGCCTTCCAGCCCTAATGAGACAAACAGTGGCAAAAAGTATTGCTCATACACATAACTCAGATGATTGAGAGGTGACAGTATTGCAAAGTACTGCATAATATCTCATGAGTTATGCATCTCAACAATTCTGAACAGGCTTACATTATTCTCTTCTTACCATAATAATTAAATTTTTCTCTATAAAATGTAAATGCTGTTTGTGGAAGTTCTTGCAACTTTAATAATCTAAGGAGTGACTTACCAGTGATAAGCTTATTTTAAAAGCATATACTTTATCTTGACACTTTCCTTTGAAGAAAATATAAAATCCTGGGTCCAATTTTAATGATCCTTTGGTCTGTGATATCACTATCAGAAATAATAAAGTAGAGAAAGGAGGATTATACTTTCTGTATGGCCTATTGAAATGGCCAGGATTGTTAAATGCTAGAAACAATGAAATATCCTTTGAAGGTATGAACTATCTGTATGTGGATAATACTTTCTTAAATGGTGTGCTATTTTTACCATTAAAAGACTACTTTTAAAACTCAACACAGTCCCAAGATGATGGTCACCAAGAAGAACGCTGCTGCAGATGTCAATGTACTTTTGAAGATCAATAAGATAAACAGATTTGCACAGAATACAAGTAGAACCACAGAGCTGAAGGAAGAAATAGCGGCAAAAAAGAAACAACTCAAAAATTTAGAAGATGCTTCTGAGGATAGCATGCTTACAGATGACTGCTTAATGATACCTTATCCAATTGGTGATGTTTGCATTAACCAAGAAGAAACACAAGAAGTGTTAGAAGAAGCAAAGAAAATTTAGCAAGAAGAAATTAACACCTTAGAATCCAGAGTGGAATCAATTCAGTGGGCGTTAGTAGATTTGAAAGTTTACTTCTATGCAAAGGTTGGGAACAACATAAACCTTGAAGCTGATGAAAGTTAAACATTTTATACTTTTAAAAATTTGTTTAGTAAACTTGAATATTGTTTAAATGATAATTTCCCTTCTTCAAGTGATTTGGAAAGCAAAAGTTTCTTTTTTTAAAAAATTTTCATTTATTCAGTGGAAACCTGCCTATTTTTATGTCTTATTTACTTTATACTTTTAAAAGAAGCAGTATTCATCTGTGTATTTTGCATAACAATTTTATCAAGTTTAGAGGTTGTATGTCATGCTATTAAAATCAGTTAAGCAAAAAAAAAAACCAAACCAACAACAAGAGAAACAACTCAACCTAGATTTAATCTGACTTTAAAACTTCCCAGCCAAAAGGAACTTGAGAGAGTTAGTTTATACAAAACCCCCACAGCAGATGGAAACATCACACACACACACACACACACACACACACACAATTACGTTTAAATTACTAAATGACAAGATTTTAAAAATGGAAAAAGGAAACAGATTGCTCTTCCTGGAGATTTTTATAGTAAAGTGTCACAAACAATAAAAATATAGCACAAGATAATCTTAGAAAAATGGGACCCCAATTATTTGAGGCTTTTAGGAAAGAAAAGTATAGCAAAACAATTCCTTCTGCTTCCACCAATTGACATTCAGCTGGGTTGTTCTTTACCTGTGCACCAGGGAAAGGAATGAGAAGTGAAAAGGGACAAAAGAGTCAACACGTTGGCCACTCACCATAAACCGTGTGTTTGTTTGTTTAATTTATCATTTTATTTAATAGGCCTGAGACAGAAATCATCTATCTTTGATTTCTGGCTGAGACACAGATAAGGGTAACTTGGAATGTGTTGGAGGCTGTGCTGGGAGAATGTTGAAAGCCCCAACACTTTTATGACTTGCTACTCATCCCTACGACAAGCCTCCAGAATTATTAATAGTTCTCTGCTTCTCTATAAGAAAATATGGTCGTCTCTCAGTACCCTTTTATGAATAAAAAAGATTTTACCAATCGTGATTATATAACGTTCAAGTAGACAATCAAAAGGGAATTCATCCCCTGTTCTAAACAGGTCATAATGGAAAACTAATCGCACATGATGGCAAAAAGAAAAGGGCAGGGTGTTTGGATAGTGAGATAGCAAAACACATTATAAAGCAAAGGCCATCTCATTTGGGCCTTACATTATTGTTAAGAGGAAGTAAATGTTAAAGCTGCAACGCTCATCTTGCACAAGGAGGAGACCATATGCTACCTCTGTAAGAATTCTTTGGGTACTCATGCAAAATCAGAGTGAGAAGGACAAACTCTTGCAAAGGAAGCATTTGCCTATCCTGCTAGAATAAAATCAGAATTAGAACTGCTTTTTAGCAATTACTGAGATAGTAAAGGTCTGGTATTCCATTGTAGAGGGGATTTAGTCCAACTGGGCCCCCTATGCTTCTATTCTTTCCAACTCATTGTCACCAAGCGTAGACCTCCTCAGGGTCAAAAACTTACCTCTAGTCTGAGATAGCCTTTTTCATCAGCATGACACAAACAGAATACCTTTTCATCCTGAAAATCCAGAAGTGGTCATTAAAAGGAGCTACTTGTGATAGCTACAGATGACTAATTTTTCATTTTATAAATTCATCGTACACATGAGGATTTTTTCCAGACAGCCCTCATACATTGAGTAATTTCCATGTTCCTTCTAGGCCTTGGGAATAACGAAGTGAATGACACCTTGTCTTTGTAGAGTTCTCAGTTCAGTGTGAGTAATTGGTAAAGTCATAGCAACCAGTGGTATGGCAGGTAATGGGGGAGATGCATGGCCTGGGAACACAGAAAAGAGACACTTAAGAAGACCATGGGAAGTCAGTGAAAACTTCCACAAGTTACCAAAAAACAATGACTATGATAAGTGATTCAAAACTGAGTAAAAATGTCCCTTTATGCATGTTGTTCTCTTGGTGTCAAGTATACAGAAACCCCTCCTAGAAGCCTACTATATGTTCTCCCCTGAATGCTGCCACCCTATGCTATGGTAGATTGAATGATTTTGGCCCCAAGGATCTATTGATGGCCTGTTAAGGAATAAATGTTTGTGTCCCCCTAAAATTCATATGTTGAAGCCACACCCCACATTGTCATGAGATTAGGAGGTGGGGCATTTGGAAGTTTTTAGGAATAGATGAGGTCATGAGGATGGGATTAGTGCCCGTAGAAGAGTCTTGAGAGAGATGCTTCCTCTCGCTACTTTCTGTCACATGAGGATGCCACTAAAAGTCGGCAGTCTGCAACCTGGAAGAAGCTGACTGTGCTGGCACCCTGTCTTGGCCTTCCAGCTTCCAGAACTGTGAGCAATACATTTCTGTTGTTTATAAGCTACCCAGTCTATGGTAGTTCGTTATAGCAGCCTGAGCTAAGACATGGCCCTTCGCCTGCCTTCACTCAGGCTTACAGGTCTTACTGTCTCATCAGTCCTGTTGGTTAGATCTATTTACAGGCTGTTTGAATTTTTGTCCAGGATCAGTACAAAGGCAGTGCTGGACACGGTTCCAATTGGAAAGCTTGGCCTTTGTCATTGTTTTTTCACCAAATCACAATGTCAGCTTTGTTTTTTATTATGTTGATAGCCTACACTAATCAAATTTACTATTTTTGTCCTTCTCTTCATTTTTAATACCTATCATTCCTTTAATACTTCATTACTTATTTCCTCAGAAAAAGTAGTTTTTATCCAAAGTGGCAGGAGTGATGGTGGAGAAGAAGCTGATTGCAAAAAATTTCCTCTAAGCAGAGGTTCACATAAAATCAGTTAATAGAAGTTCAACAAAACATTAAATATCTATCATGTGCCAAGTATAGGCAACTAAATTTGGAGTATATAATGGCATACAATGGATGTCTGGAAAGTATCCAGCCATGTACTATGAAAAATAGAGGCATTTATGGCTGGATTTTTTTCCAGACAGCCCTCATATATGCAAATAAATGGATGGATGGATGGATATGGGTGGAAGAACAATCTAGAATCTCACCAAAGGAAAAGAGTTCACACACCTAGTAGGATATATGCCATAACTACAGTTGCCATGTTGTATAAACCAAGAATGCCAAGTACTGCATGCTCATGTGGATATATGAAACTGAAATTTCCAGAGAGCTAAGACTTAAGTTCATTCTACAACAAAGAGAAAATAAAATCTTACAGGAACAAATTAATTCTGACCAGGAAAAGAGGGATGTTTACACAAGGAGTTAATATGACGGTTGGTTGTGAAGGGCAAGCAGGATTATCCCATGAAGCAACCAAGAAGGGCAAGGCATTGAGACAGAAAAAGCACTGAGCAAGGGCTCAGAGCAGGGCATGCCCATTACCCAGTGGGGCTAGAGGGTTGGGGTTCTGCCCTGAGGTGCTGGGAGAGGAAGCTAGAGGGGATTAGGGCTGATGGGGAAGGAATTTTTGCTCCATAGAAAATAAAAAGGCACAGATGAAGTAGCACTTTAAACATGAAATGAAGGCAAGGAAGTCTAACAATATATCTTAAGCTCCAGAAGCCCCAAAACCATGTGCTGTAGTTCAACTCAATTTCACAAGTAAACATTAGAGCTTAAAAGAAGATTAGAAGTGTTCTAATGTCCAGCCCAACAGCCCTCATCTCCAAATGAGAAAACAATGATTTAAGTGACTCACAGAACTATTTAAGTGACTCATGTACTACTTGATGATAAAACCAAGTTCTTGCTTTTGCCACTTATTATCTCTGGCTTTAGGCAAATGACTTAACTTTTCTAAGTCTAAATTTCCTCATCCCTAAGATGGATGGTTGTTGTAATGATTTGGTGATCATGTATGTAAAGTGCTTAGTAACATGCTTAATATATAAGAAGGATCCAATCAATATTAATAAAAGTTATTAACAACAAAAATAGTAACAATATTATCAAAGTTCCCTCATTCTGTCCAAGTTCATTTATGTATGCCAGTAGATGCCTAAAGCTGGCTGATCATCTGAATCACCTGAGGTGTTTTAGACAGTTAGAAATTTCCTGGCCAACTCCAAACCTATTGAATACGAATCTTGAGATGACTGGGGAATCTGAACTTTCGAAAAGCTCCCTAGATGTTCCTGACATCTAGGGATAAGAACTTGGATTAGAAACAACTGTTCATATTTACTGCTTTTCAAACTTTATTTTCTTACTCTAAGAACTTGGAATCCTTTTCCATGCTTCAGTTCTTTAATGTAGAAGGTAGAGTGGGGAGAGGGGTATATTGCACATAATGCTGGGATCTCAGAAGTTTAGAAACATGTATCTGTGCTCAAAAGAAATGGGGGATTAGAAGGCAAGATTGGAAATGGGATATTCACTGGTGGAAATGATCAATTTTGCCCAATTTTGCACATACGTTTGCATGCCTCTTAATATAACATATGCAAATACATCTTTAATAGCATGACTTGTCAGCCAATGTTGAATGCTAACTGTAAATAATTTCTATTTTTTGTAGTATTTAGGAAACTTCAATATGGCACTCGCTGGCGAACAGTTGCTATCTCCTGGGTTTAGCAGCATATTAAGTAATCATTACAGAAACATTTTGCCCTTACTACTAATAAAAGAAGTCTAGATAACAATTTGTGGTTGGCTATAGAAACAGATGATAGGTAAAGTAGGAATAATTTAAATTTATAGAAAAAATGTAAAATATGGCCTATAGTTTCCATTTTTTTTCTTTACTAAGTTTTTGCTAGTACAGAGCAAAAGGGCCATTAGAAGTTTTACCTCTTTAGCATCCTAGTTACTTTTTTTGATGATATCACCAAGGCCAACATAAGATGGGCAATAGAAGAAATAAAAGAGAGAAAATAATTAGGGGCTTTGGTAGTCAGTAGCTGGAAAGAGTAATCACTGAATAACCACCTATTGACATCCCCCTTTTTCTCTTCTCCCCCCACCCCCAATCCATTGTTCATAGACCCTCTTATTTGCATTATCAGGTCCCCACTTCCAGAGCCTGTGATACTGTATATCTAGGAGTGGGCCTGGGAATCTGAACTAATAACAATACCCTCCCTCCTCAATCAACCCATGATTTTGATATGGATAGTCCTCAGGATATGCTATGGAAAACACTGCCCTGGGTAACGTAGAGCCTTGAAACTCAGTGTAGTTCCTGCACCACCAACATCGACTTCATGTGGGAGTTTATTAGAAATGCAGAGACTCAGGACCCACACCAGGCGTACTCATTCAGAATCTGCATTTAACAAGATTTATAGGCACATTCAAGTTTAGAAAGCACTGGTCTGGAGGAGGCCTCCTCTTCCTCCTTTGCATGTGTGGACCTACTTGTTTTCCTCACAGGCTTTCCCTCCTAAATTACAGTGGCACCTCATACTCATTGTTAATTGGTTCCGTGAGGTGTGATGAGTACCAAACAAACAAGAACTGGAACAAAATTTTGGCCTCAAAAAGCATCAAGTACCAAATTCAATGAGTTTCAAAGCAGTTGAGTAACAAGGTATGACTGCACTTGGGATTGCTGGGTTCTCAGGGTAGAGCCCCAGAGCTACTGAGTCAAAAATTCCGGGGGGAGGGCCCATTAGTGTGTGTTCTAACAAGCCCTCAAGTCCAGATGATTTTGATGCAAGCTAAAGTTTGAGGACCACTGGCATATTTAATGGTATTGGCCTGTATTTGAAAATAAAGTTCACCATAATACTCACTATCTTCTGCTGTGCATAAGAAATAGGCCAGTGTTAACACATCACACAGACTGTCGCTTGGTGTTATCCCCTAGAGTTAAGTCATTCCTATGCTATCTCTTACCTCCTGATTCATACTAAAGAGGATGCTTTGGCTAATGCAAGTGTTGGAGGCAATCATCTCTTATAGTAATTAATGGAATGCCAAGATTTGAGAGCAACCTGGGCAGCTCTGTTTGTAATGGTATCAGGGAATGAGTGGCTCAGACAGTTGAGTTTCAAATGAAAAATAACTTCCTGCTCCGAATACATTGGAGGTTACAAATTAGTATTCTCCACTTCCTGGTGATTGACCCGACTGGAACAGCCTGAGTGAAAATATCAAGGTTAGATGATGCTCGAAAGAGAGCCCTTGAATGTGAGCTAGAGGCGCGATGTGGTGGAAAGGTCAGGGAAAGTATGACTGGACCACTGAGCAAGTCAGTGTAAGCTGAGTACATCCACCTTTGTTTCACTCTTGTTTGAACTTTCCAGTAGGTTATGATACTCAGCACCTAATCTAATACCAACTAACTTTAAATTAGAGGTTCTTATTTCTCTCTCAGCCCCTCTCTCCATGTCATCTGTCTTGGGCTCTCTCTGTGTGTCTATTTCTCCCTGTCTCTTCCGCTCTCTGTATCTCTTCATCATACGCTATGTCCTTCTGTCTCTGACTCCCTCCCTTCCTACCATATCTCTTCAGTGTAAAGGTTTAGCTTTCCTCCCGGGGGATAGGGGGTGGACGACAAGTAAATATCAATATGGACAAAAGAAAAGAGGCTGCAAATGAGGTTTTCATTGGTACTGTTGGTTACTTTTTCTGATGTTGGAGAGTTGTGTGGATGAAAAAGGGGCCACATTGCTAAACCTGACAAGCTCAGGGGAGGCCTGCATGAAGGGCCTAACAAAGTCAGAGACCAAAAGTAACCATGTGGGATAGTCTGAACATAAAAATTCCTAACTAAAAGCTGGTCATAGTGAGTAGTCACATCCTAGGCCTGTAGCTTCCTTGATAAAGGTTAACCTTTACCTTAAGTGAGCATTTCTATTGTATTTTTGCATCTAAGATAACATACTTTTGAAATATTAGAGTAATCTTTTTTTTTTTTTTTTTTTTTTGAGACCCTTCAGGGCACAACTGCTGGCACCAGAGCACTAGATCACAGAACTGCTCATGTTATCTTGCTCCTCACATACCATCTCTATGTGCTATAAATGTTCATTACTATCTTGTAGCAACCAACATAAAAGATGTGTGTCCCTCCATTTTACTTATCATCCAGTCCCAGAGATTTCATCAATTTGCTTTTTCCCACCCCCTTAATCTACCACCAGTAGATTTCATGTAATCCTCTTTACATCTCCTCCTTTGATGCTAATGTATAATATAAACGGCAAAACTGCCATTTTCTAGAGCATTTTCTCAATTTATTGAGATTTTGCTTCCCGGCAATTGTTGTCAGTTTGGCTCAAAAAATTCATAAAAATTCTCTACAGGTTTGTGTATGTGCTGCTGAAGCGAACACAAAATTCTCTACAGATTTGGATGTTTCCTACGTGGACAGTTGCCTGTTATCTGACTATCTCTGTTCCTTTTTTTTTTTTTTTTTAATTTGCAAGTGTTTGCCATAGATTATTATCAAGCTATTTCTCGATAGGATTGAAGTACTAGTTTATCAAAATGTCAGCGAAAGACCAAAAGTCAAGCAAATTTGCGGCAATAAGGAGAGGCTATAAATTTGCTGTCAGTTAAGAAATCTTCTGGAATTCAAAGTACAAGCCTAGCTGAAAGCAGTTTTTAATAATTGTGACGGAATGACTGTGAGGTTAACCTTGTGTGCATGTGCTTTGATCTTGTGCCTTGTTAAATTTCTCAGTTTTAATAATTGGGGCTATTATTTGTGCTATGATTTCAGGAGCTATGCTATCAGGAAATGCCTAAAATATAAAATCAGGTTCATTTTGCTAATTTCACTTGGAACTCACATCAATCCTCCTTTCATTCTTTTGAATATTAATGATTATGTATCCTAGAATAAGACTTTCTTTTTCAAGTCTTAATTATAGTTTGGATGAAATGCTGAACCATTTTAACATCAAAAATATTTGTCAAATAAGCCTGATACAGGAAATTTTATGAAAGTTCTCATTGTGTCTTGGATATAAGCACAAAGCAGTAAAGCACATGGAGAAAGATCTTTATCATCTTAGAATTTTAAGTCTTTCTGCACTACACAAAACAGTGGAGTCACACAGAAGACCATTAAAAAAAGAAAGGTTTCCTTAAATCTAATTATCAAAAAGCAATTCATCTTGCTTGATTATTTCAATCAATGCATCCCTGAAGCCACTTTCTCAATTTGCCTTCCTGTCTGATGTATAGATTGTGTGTGTGTGTGTGTGTGTGTGTGTGTGTGTGTGTGTGTATGTGTGTGTGTGTGTTATCATTTGGAGAAATCTCTCAGCATATGGTGAGAAAAAATGCTGTCTTGCTAATTTTATGTTTTATTTCTTAATGACCTACTTCTCTGCAGCAGCTTAAGTGGAATGGTTTAAGCTCAATCTGACTTTTTTAGAGTCCTTTACTCTGTGACAGTGACTCAGCTGGGATAGAGCCAAGAGTGTTTACATGATTGGGGTGGCAGGGTTGCATGGGCCTCAGCTTTTGCCGATTTTGCAGAGAGCTTACAAATTGTAGGCACTCAAAATAAGTGGCATCATTAGTGAGTGTTAAATACCCTAAGGGTATGAGAGTGATTTAGAACTCTAGGATTCAGTGAGGAGAGAGCAGGATAAGGGCTCAGCTGTCTGAAGGAACTGTCCAGTAGTAGCACCGAAATGTGACCTCAGTTAATGTGACCTTAGTCATTTGACCTTAGTTCTTTACCTTTCAAATAAGGGGAATATATACATTTTCCTTTTATTGGAATGCTGCAAGTTATCAGGACAGTATTTGACAAGCACAAAGAAATCTTTTCATTATAAGATAATTATTTTAGTTAATGTTTTGCAAAAGATTAATTAACACAGGCAACTTCAATCTAAGATTCTGTGAAAATTGCATGTGTCATAAAGGACATTAGTTCCTAATTGAAGGAATCATTGGCAGAATACTTATTTCATTTCCCTAAGAAGGGAAAGATAATATAAGCCCTTTGGAAATTTGATCTTTTAAAACTAAAGTTGCAATTGTACAAATAATTTAATCAATCAGCATTTTGTAGCCTAGGTTGAATGATCATGCCTACATTAGTATTCCCATCAAATGTGAATACCCTTGGTGAATCAATAAAGCAAAACATAAGTACTCAACTGAGTTCCTCCTATATAATTACTCTGTTATGCACTGCTGGGTATCTAGAACTTTAGTTATATTCCTTGGTCTCCAAAGTTTTGCATTTTAGACCAGCAATCTTCAGTAAAACTTTCTATGGTGATGGAAATGCTCTGTATTGGTGTTATCCATAATAGTTGACACCATCTACTTATGATACTTGAAATGTGGCTAGTGTAAATAAGAAACTAAAATTCTTAATTTTATTTAATGTTAATGAATTTAAATTTAATCCATAAGGGTAATGACTACCTTATTGAATGGCTTTTAATTGAAGACAAAATTAATGCCCATAAAACCATTAGTGACCTTGTGGATTTTACTGTAGGTAAATACAGTAAACTTAAAACATAAATTAACACACATAATCACAAACATAAAAACCTGGAGGAATACTGATGGTGATTATCTCCTAGATATGCTACTATGGGTGATTTTAATTTTCTTCCTTGTCCTCTTCTGAAATTTTAAAATGATCCCCAATCAATATGTATTACTTTTGTTTATAGAAGAAAATAAAATCACATTTCTTTCATCTGTGGAATGTGAGCTTCCAGACCTAGTTAAGATTGCAGCTGCCTTTCGGAGGTCTCCTGTGACTCTGGTTTTCTCTCCTTTCCTCCCTTCTGTCCTTTGCAACAAGCCCATCTGTAGTTCAAGAGCTGCAAGTCTTGCCTAATGCCTACTCACGCAAGCCCTAACATGTTTGCTGCCTTTTGAGTCTATTTCCCATAAAATAAGGCAAAGATTTATTGAGCCCTTATCATGTTCCAGGCACTGCTAGGTGCTCCACATGCAATATCATATGTAATCCTAGTACAATAACCTGAAATGATTTACTTTTTCTTTTTTTTTTTTTTTATTTACTTTTTCTGTCCTCAATTTATAGAAGC
The DNA here is from genome assembly GCA_004026885.1 of Lyroderma lyra. Taxonomy (NCBI): domain Eukaryota; kingdom Metazoa; phylum Chordata; class Mammalia; order Chiroptera; family Megadermatidae; genus Lyroderma; species Lyroderma lyra. The sequence continues at coordinate 113,136 of PVJL010001397.1, read as the reverse complement.
TCATAGTCACAAATTAATGACCTCAAAAGAGCGATGATTCCAGAGTCCCAATTCTCAACCATTGTAGTGGAGTGAGGTGGTTGAGGAACTCGGCATCGGGAGGATAGCTTCCTGGGTTCTAAATCTTGACTCATTACTTTCTAGCTTGTGACCTTGGAGTAATTAACTTCCTTGAATCGTTTCCTGAGCATAAAATAAGGTTAATAGCAGTTGGTTGTGAAAATTAAATTATATTATACAAGTGAAGTGCCTGGTGGATGATAGGTATTTCTCTCCTTCATTTCCTCTCCTCTCCCTGACACCAGTCTTCTTCCCTCTTCAGCTCTAGAAGGAATCTTCAGCTTTCATCACACTTTTGATGTTCTGTTCTATAATTTTGACTAATACACACTGTCATGTAGCCACCAGTACAATCAGATACAGAAGAGTTCCATCACATCAACCTCAAAAAATAAATCTCTCTTTTTATTCCCACCCCCTGCCCCTGGTGACCACTGATCTGTTTTATGTTCCTATAATTTTGCCATTTCTAGAATGTCATTTAACTGGAATTTCACAGAATGTAGCCTTTTGAGCCTGAATTCTTTAACTTAGCATAAGGCATCTGAGGTTCATCTATGTTGTGTGCATGAGTAGTTCATTTCTTTATGTTGATGAGTAATATTCTTCATTTAGCTGTACCACAATTTGTTTCCATTCACCAAAAGGACATTTGAGTTATCTTCAGTTCTTAGCAATTTGAATAAAGCCACTGGAAATGTTTTCATTTCTGTTAGGTAATTACTTAGGAAAGGGATTGTTGAATCATATGTTAAATAAATGTTTATAAGAAAATTTTTATTTTTCTTATAATACCAAACTGTTTTCCAGAGTAGCTGTTTCACATCCACATTTCTATTAACAAGTATAAGGGTTCTAGTTACTCCAGATCCTGATCAGCACTTAGTATGACCAGTTTTTTTCTTAAGTTACTCTGTTATGTATGTAGCGGTATATAACAGTGGTTTTAATATTCATTTCCCTAATACTAATGTTGTTGACTATCTTTAGATGTGTTTTTTATCTTCAAATACAGAAAATTTTACTTATTCTTTTCCAAGCTGTATGCCTTTCATTTTTTTCTTACCTTATTACATTAGCCAGGCCCTCCAGTATGATGTTGAAAAGGAGTGGTGAGCGTGGACATCCTTATCATGCTCCTATTCCTAGTGAATTCTTTCACCATGGATGTTTGCTGTAGGTTTGTTGTAGATGCCCTTTATTAGGTTAAGGAATTTCCCTTTATTTCCTAGCTTGCTGCGAATATCATAAGTAGATATAGAATTTTTTGAAATGCTTTTATGTGAATATTGAGGTGATCATATGATTATCAGGAATCTAGGGAGTCCAAAAATCTCTAACTTACAGTTGTATTCTTAAATAACATTAATATACAACCAGAGAGCTCTGATGCTTGTTTAAAAAAAAAAGTTGCTTCTTCCTTCCATTAAAAAATACTTGCTTAGACGTAGATGTAGAAATCCATATACATATACATGGGCTCAAAGAGAGGGTATCAACAACTTTTTGATACATTTTATTCTGAAGCATTTTTTATTTTGAGATGTTTCTTCCCTGGACAAGTAAGTTTGTTCATTTAAAAAACAAAAAACAAAAAACCAGAAACGTATTTTCTACTCCAGAAAAATGCTTTTAAGACTGATATGCTGTAGGCACCCACTTTGGGCTTATTTTTAGAATTCCAAGAATCTGCTTTCTTTCCAAGATTATTTTAGAAAATGCAATCTAGTTACTTTTCACATCCTCATAAAGAAAATGGCATTGCTTTATTTTATATGTGAGACAGAACTCAAGATAATAGCACATCTTGCCAAAGGCCTCAAGGATACTAAGCATAAACTTTGAGAAGAGCATGTTTGTTTTAATATCTCTCGTTCCCAGTCTAGGGTTAAGATGAGCCTTGGTCTCTCAAAATGTTTGCACCGCTTCCCCTGTTTTATACTCTCTTCGCATAGACGGCAGCTCAGAGTTTGAGAGAAAAGGCGCTTTCGGCAAGTGGAAAGTAGTATTGTCATGTTGCTACTGGAGCTGTCTGTGAGCGCCAAGAAAATAGGACAGAATGAAAAGGAAGTAAAATAAGTCATAGTGAAACCTTCTCTCTCAGAGGAAGGAAAGCAAACATTGAAATATTGCTTTTTCCTGGCTGCTTATTAAAGGGGAAATTTGCCTACTGTGCTGGAAGAGTCTTTTCTTCATTGTTCTGTTGATGTGAAGCATCCAGCTTGTTTGTTTTTGTATGCATTACCCATTCTGTTTCTTAAGGGAAACTCTACTGCCAGTGAGTATTGAACAGATTCAGAATGTCTCTGGTTAGAAAAGACGTCAATTTGTTTTAATCATTCAACAATATATACTAGACCAATTCCCTGAAACGGTTCAATTTAGACTCATTTGCTGCAAAGTCCATTCAAATTTCTGAAATATATGAAGTCATTATTTATATGAGAGTAGAGCTCTTGTTTTATTTTTCATATGGATTAGCTTGTTTGAAACAAGATGTTATTTGCATATTTTGTGGAATTTACATAATTTTGTCACCTTCAGAAATGTTTAGGTATGAGGTATTATAAAGTAATTAACTAATATAAAAGCCTTCAGTTTATAGGTATAGAATTGTAATGTCACATTATACAATTAAATATGCCACATTCTATTTTCATAAGTTCAAGGTCATTGGTCTAAATTACAATTACATAATTTCTGTTATGGTTGTTGGTGATTGGTATCATTTGACTAATTATTCCTAAACAATGGAAGTTGGCTAGGACTCAAACTGCTACAAATGCTTTTTATATGAGAAGAACAAGGAAACTGAATGCTTTTTTCTTTTGTCATTCATTACGATGGGCTGCAATTAATCATAAATATTGCACTGGGGTTATAGAAAGCTTTCTTTATTTTCCAGGATCATCTTTCTTGAACAGGATAGAAGGGAACCCTCCAGAGAAAAATAACTGCTTGTGTTTAGAGAAGCATCACATTGACTGACTAATTGGAAGGATAGTGGAAAAATCCCACAGGAAGTGGTCTGAAGCCTATGACTTTTTCAGTCAATACTCTTCATAGACAGAGCAAAGATTCCTCTTACTGGCATAAAAGTCTGTTTAAATTGAAAATGACATCTGCCGAAACTTTTTATCTGACCATAGGGTCAAGGATCACCATTGCCAAATATGGAAATAATAAAATGTTTTGTGAAATACAGGATGAACTTGTGTCTAAACAATAAAAGTACAATTATAAATTAGGATGCTGCCTTTTGAAAAGGCACATGTACTTTTAGCCAATTTAATATATTACATACTTTACTAAAAAATTCTTAGCCTTTCCAACTTTTTCCAGTAATTTATTTGTCTGTTTGGACCACAAGCTTTGAATAAATTGATGGTAAGGGAAAGTGGTTATTTTCACTTTCCAAAGTCATGGAGATCTATGTGAGTTTAGATAACAGAACCTCACAATTCGGACTAGAAAAGAAAGGGAAAGAAACAGTGTGTACTAGTTAGCTGTGTGCTCTAAGATGCTGGGAATTGCACGGGATTCTTGGGATTCCTTAGGGTCTCTACTAGGGCTGAGGAACTCACTGGTCCTTAGAGTGAGGGGGAATTGTCAGTGTTCACTGCTGAGGAGGTGCTGCTAAGACATCCCAGGCTCAGAGATGGCAACAGGTTTCTTCCAACATCCTGAAGGCAGTGAGCTTTTCCCAGTCAAACAACAGAAGTGAGAATCCATCTGTCTTATGATCACTTCCCACAAATTCTAGGTAGAGAGTTGCTGTATCTTCTCCAACCCCTTGCAAGGAGTTTTATAATTTGAAATGTGTTCACAGAAGCTATAAATTAAGGTTCCTAAATGTACCCTTGATGCCAGAGAAATTTTTATAGAAAAGAATACCATTGTATAGGGCAAGTCTTTCATGCTAATATCACATTCCAAAAGTAATAAATAGTATGGCTTCTGAATTAATGAAATAAATTGCATTTAGTACAGCAAGATGTAGCATAAATAAAAATATAAACTCCTTATTTAAATCTCATTTGAATGTTTTATGCTGGTCCTCTTAGAGATTGCCTCATTTCTTGGCAGCTAATGGCAGGTAGGTGGAACAAGCCGGACTTTGTGGAAACACAAGAGGCCTTCTGAGAGGCTTATCACACTGTTTCCACATGTCAGATCTGGAACCCTGCTGCCTGGGTTAAATTCTTATTCTGCCATTACCAGCTATGAATCCTGAAGCAAGTTGCTTAACTTCTTTGAACCTCAGTTTCCACATTTGTAAAATGGAATGTATTATACCTCCCTCAAAAGACTACTGTGAGGACTAAGCAATATCATTCATGTCAAATACTTGATCAATTTGAGCTGCCATTATTATTAATTCATCTAATCTACTTTGATATTCCTTTTGTTGGCCTTTCAGACACCAGAATTATTCAGAATTATTATTGAGATTTATTTAGCTTATCCAGATTCTGAATGCCTAAACAGTAATCTAGAAAAACTCTTTACTCTTAGGTCCAAAATAGACACATTTTCAACAAAAGCCTGTCTCTCTGTCCTCCCCTCAGGATTGATAGGATAGCCTTAGATCATAATTATACCCAATGTTATTTAAGTGGGCCCAGAGCCTCTAAGAAATTAGGGAAATGAAAAATTTTCAGGCCAAGTACTCTTCCAATGAATTCTGCAAATCATGATTATAGATGTTCCTGGCTCACTGGGGACATACTCTTCTCATTGGTCTTGGTAGAGAGAGGTCTGTAGTACCACTAGCTCCTTTCAGGCTCACAGAACTGTTTTTACTTTAGGAGATGCAGTAAAATGTGAAAGGGGTAGGTTCTTGAGCACCTACGTAGCCTGGTGTTCCTCTGGTCTTTGAAAGCTCATCAGTGGTTTGTTTCTGGAGTTCATATTTTGGGTTATGTATGGATTAGAGGTCAGTGGGTAGAATACCCAATTACTTTGGGTTTTTAGGTCAGAGCATTTATGAATGTTATTAAAGGTAAGTATGGAATATAAAATAATTGTTTTCCTCAGAATTCTTGACCTAAAAAAAGGTAACCTTTTTATTTTAACTTCTGAGCTTACCTTGCAATACAAATAAATAGACTGTAGCAATATTATACTCCTTAGCTGCAGCAGAAAAATGTTTTATCTTTCTTGGATGCTGCAAAATCATAAACTGAAGAAGTCAAAGTCAATTTATGAGCTCTCCAAGATCTTGCTAAGAAAATAGCTAGAAAATACATAGAAAAGGGAGATTTAACCTTATGATTCAAGCAAAATAATCTCAGAACACTTCCCTAAGTAATTCTAGTATATGATATAGACTATGTAAGACTATGAATGCATGGAGCTTATTTAATATGATGCTTTTGGGAATATGGTTTAATTGAAAGCTTTGGATATAAAACTAGCATCAAGTTGAAAAGTTCCTTTTTAAATAAAAGCTGTTAAATTTTACTGCAAAATGCTGGAGAAAATATTACACATTACCTAAATGTGAAATTAATGTCTCCCTCAACGTTGCTATAAGTAGTGCATCTCAACTTAGTTCATAATTGAGTGAGTTGTTTCTTTTGTTTCTGGTTCAGATTCCCCGTGTACTAATATCTTTCTGTAACCAAATTCTGGCACTAGACTGGGTTGTTTGAGCAAGCAAATTAGTGTCTTCCAAGAAAGTGTAAATAAGTCACAGAGCAAAGAGCAACATTTCAAGAGAGGTAAATATAATAATATATACACAATTTTCTGAAAATGCCGCCGGTTTGCTGATTTTCCTCTTTGAGTTAGAACCATAGCTCTTTCACCAGTGGTCTTCCTTCTCTTTTGTAAGTTGTGACTTCATTGGTGTGAGTCATTTCACTCGTTAAGTTTGTCTCCATGGACACCAACTATCCAATAAGCCATACTTTAGGTGTTTTAAAACCCAACATAAATCAGCAATTCTCAACCTGTGTTTTTAATATCCAAGGTTGTGTTGATGTAAATCAAATCCTATCTTTAGTTTTTTAAAAATAAACTCAAAATAGCTTTGAACTTCAAGTTGCTACTGAAAATTAGAATGAATGATTGTGTAACAACATACTTTCTCAGATTTCAAATACTATATACTTGAAGAATTCTTAGTATAGATGCAACTACTTGCTTAAAGAAATTGGTTACTAGGGAAACAATGAATTGTTTTAAATATATAACTTAAGTTACACCTGCTTCCGTCTTTGGATTCCCATTCCCTGCCCCCAAACTCATAATATTGGAGGCACTGTCTTAATATGGTAAAATTTATAAAGAAAGTAGACCTTCTACATTTCACCATTGAAATGTTTGGGGTCTATAGCTCCTCATCATTTAATAAATTGACTTTCTTTAGCCAAATAAAATCATAGTTGTGTGATTTTAGAAATTCTTCATTTTACAAATGAGAAAGCAAAGGTCCACAAATATTTAAAGCAATTGATTGAGTTTATCCAACTAGTTAGCAATGGAGTTATACCAAAAACCCAAGATTCTCCCTACCAGTATTGTATTTTCCCCCACTACATCAGACTACTATCTCTTTGGCGTGGCTCCATATACAAGGGCTGTCTGGAAAGTATCCAGCCATGTAAAATGAAAAATAGAGGCATTTATGGCCAGATTTTTTTCTGGACAGCCCTGATATCTTAGAATAAAGCAAGTAACAAGGCAAGGGAATAGTAACTTGAGAATGGGCAATTTGGGATAAGGTCTATGACATTGTTTTTCGAAGTGTGATCTGAGGCTCACCTATATTAATTACTTGGGTGCCAGTTAAAAATGTAGATTATTGGACTATACCCCAGACCTATTGAATCTCAATCTTCTAGGGGTGGGAGCCAGGAACATGTAATTTAAACAAGCTCTCTGGGTAATTTTTCTGTACACTAGGGTTTCTATTACATAAGCCTATGATATCCTATATGTTTCACTAGAACGTTATTTAATATGTTTTAAATTGTCATAACAACATAATATACAGTAAACTCTGTTAACCAGAACTCAAGCAACCGGCACTCTCAAGCAACTGGCAAAATATTTTTGAAAGTCATGATTATCAATGTTCCTGACCCACTGCAGACATACTCTTCTCATTGCTCTTGGTAGAGAGAGCTCTCTAGTTCCACCAGCCCCTTTCAGGCTCACAAAACTGTTTCTTCATTTTAGGAGATGCAGGAAAATGTGAATGGAAAAGGTTCTTGAGCACCTACATAGCTGGTTGCTTAAGATTTTGCAAATTGCTTTAGAGTGCTAGTTGCTTGAATTCCGGCTAACCAAGAATCTACTTACATTTATATGGCATTTACTAATCCCCATGGGTGCTGGTTAACTGACAGTCTACTGTATTCCCATTTGAGAAATGTTTAATATTTTGCAATGGACTCTTAGGAGTGGTGCAGAGGAGACCTGTGGTAAAGAGAAGGGCATTGAGGTTGGATTCCAGTCTGGGCTGTACCACCTTGCTATGTGGGCTTGGGCAAGTTACTTAACTCTTGAGACTCCAATTTTTCTTCTTTAGAGAAGAATAATGCTGCCTTTGCAGGATTGCTGAGAGATAATGAATATAACATATCTGGCAAGCACTGGGCCTAGCATAGTAGATGCATGCAACTGTTAATTACGGATTACTTAAACTAATACAACTATTACTTTCCATGGCTCTTCCCTTACCTTGTAAAGTGGAAATACACTGACATCCACATTATTTCTGACCTAGCTACCATTTGTGGATTATTTCTGTCCTTTGCTCCTCCTCTTCCTCTCCTCTGTGGCTTCCTGCCTACCTCTTGGCCATTTCACTGTTCATTAGTCACTTCCCCCAGGGAGAAAGAAAAAATAAGAAACTCAACTCAAAACATCCATTTTCCTTGTTATTATTACTTTTAGTAAAAGATTTAATGTAAGGGAAAGAGGCCGAATCGCTGGCTGAAATACATTGTTTAGTTTTCTGAGAGTTTACTATTTTTACACAGTTTCTGTTTTCGTACCACAGGTAAGTGGTAGTCATTTACTTACATGCCCTCATTTGAAAACAGTGGTTTTAATCAACATTACACAATAAAAGGTTATCTCTTCTAAATGAATCACTTTTATTCCTTTCTTACTTTTTAAGGAAACCAAAAAGATTTGGTTAAAAAAAACTCATTAAAATCCTACAGAGAAGGAGCCTGAGTCTGAAGTAGGTCAAACTCCATCTCCCTGGTCTTGCCCTTGAGGCATTGCTGACATGCATTTCTAGCTCAGCAGCACTGGAGTGCGTGGGGGCGATTCCTAGATTGCACAGCTCCTGAGTAGGTATAGGTTTGGACCTAATGAGAAACTGTCTACATAGGGCCTGCAGTCAGGAGGCTTGATTTTCATGTAAAATGTCCTAAGTTCCTTCAGCTCTTCAGGTGTTACAGAAAAAGCTGTGTATCTCAGATGCTTGGTATTAGGTGTCTGCTGGTTGGACAGGAAAGCCACAACCTCAGCAGCAAGAACTGTGAGGCTCCAGAGGTGGTAACAACCCAAAGCATCACAGCAAAGTGTAGCAATAGGGAAAATGTTTTTTAACTAGTGTGTGTAGTCAGACTCTGGCAGGAGGGCAGAGATAGTGGTGAGGATCGGGGGTGGGGAGGGTGGGGGTGGCAGCTGTCCAGTTGCCCCATTCTTTACCCATTACCAATCCTGAGTCCCGAGAGGGTGTCTGATACCAGTCATCAGGTGGACTTGAGGTCTGGATGAGATGTGTGGCATGACCAATCTGCTAGAATGGCATCTTCTTCAGGGCAGGAATTTTTGTCTGGTTTATTTACTACTTTAATACCAGCACATGGAACCAGGTCTGGCACAGAGTACACACTCAATAAATATTTGTTGAATAAATGGATGAAGTAATCATCAGGGCTTATAAATCATCAGGGGTTGTTGAAGCAAAGGAAGAAGAAGAGGGGGGCGGAAATCAAAGAGGACAATCATGAAATGATGCTTAGCTTCGTTGCGTCAATCTGATTATCCGAAGAGCACCCTTTTGGGGTAAAAGAATATAATTCTTTGGTCAAAGGCATTATGCAATTTCTGCTACTGTTTGACCCTCCAAACAGTTTTAGGGTCTATCTCTGAGAATGCTAATGCTGGTGACTGGTTGGATTAAAAAAATAATAACAACAATGATGAATAACGGCAGCAGCAGCAACTAACATTTATATAGCACTTATACCATGTGGCTTATCTTTACCAATCCACATGCAAAACTTAATGAATGACAATACAAGTACAATTGTACTTTGCCACAGCAATGTGAAGCTTGATATATATATCAAGGCCATGTTGTCACTGCAATGCAAAGTTATAAAGAGGTCCCAAGAGGAGCAAGCTAGTCTGATTTCTCTAAAAAAAAACAAAACAAAAACTTGTGTGTGTGTGTGTGTGTGTGTGTGTGTGTGTGTGTGTGTACACATCTAAATTCACAAAGCCTACTCAAAATCATTTTAGTAATAACCTTGATTCTGGAAATTAGGTTGCTAAGTGTAATTTTTGCATTAATACAATAATATCCTTTTATTCAAATCATAGTTTTCTGGGAAATATCCAAAACCACAAGAGCAAATGACACATGCATCTCTAAAAATTTCCCTTTTAGGAGCATGGGAGTATGCCAACAAAGGTGAAGTATAGAGTGTACTTTTAAAAAGAGCCCCTAACTAGGCCTGTGTTTTAGAGATCTGCTTTGTGACCTTTTTTTTTTTTTGTCCTCTCAGTTTGCTGCTCTAACACTTTGACTCTCCAAAGCACTTTATTTAAATTCAATGAAGGCAAACTGGAACGAATGGAACAATTAAATAAACTGTAGTGTCCTTGAGTGTGTCCTCTGTGAAAGGTCATGGGCTTTGGAGTAAGACAGACTTGGGTAGTCTGGATTCCAGCTCTGTCAGTGATCACCTGTATCACCTTAGATAACTTCCTTAGCAATCACAGTTCTCTCTTTTGCAAAACAGAGAAAGAAATAACCTCTGAGGATGGTGAGGGTCAAGTGAATAATATATATAAAAATGCTTAGCACGAGAACATGGCATGTGTAAGTTGTGTACATAATTACTTCCTTTATTACCTGGTGTTATTAACCCCTTCAGCAGCCTGCACAATATAGGCTGCTTAAATACCTAGTTTTCCCCAGAACTAGGCATAAATTAAGAAAACAAACAAACAAACCAAAAAGATTTTTCCTCCTGTGTCTTTCTCCTTTACTTCCACACAGAACACTTCACTTTTGATGTTTCTGGTTAATAATTTGGTGTTTTTCCCCCAAACAGGTAATTCTCTGGACCCCAGCTGGGTATTCTACAGTTTAACTCATTTCTGACACTGTCTCTTTGGAGATAGTTTAGATGCTACAGGTTAAGGGCTAGATCCCACAAGACAGCTCCCATCCCACTTCAGCTGGCATTGCAAGTAGTAGGTCCCCAGGTTACCCATAACTGTTGTCTGACTTGGCTATAAATCGAAGGTTCCCATTACCTACCCCTTGGGTTTGATTAGTTTGCTAGAGCGGCTCATAGAACTCAAGGAAACAGTTATGTTTACCAGTTTATTAAAGGATATGATAAAAAATCTGGGAGGGTCCCAAGTGTAGGAGCTTCTTTCCCGGTGAAGTTGGTGTACATCACCCTCCTGGTATGGATGTGTTCATCAACCCGGAAGCTCTCCAAACCCATTACTGTTGGGATTTTATGGAGGCTTCATCAGATAAGCATGATCAATTATTAACTCCATTTCCAGCCCCTCTCCCTTCTCTATATGAGTGGGGGTAAGGTGGTGGAGCTGAAAATTCCAAGCTTCTAATAAAGGCTTGGTTTTACTAGTGATCAGCCCCCATCCAGGAGTCCACTCAGTCACCTTATTAGAACAAAAGATGCTTCTACTGCTCTTATCACCTATGTATTTACAAGGGTTTTAGGAGCTCTATGTCAGGAGCTGGGGACAAAGACCAAACATATATTTCTTATTATAAATCACATTATCACATAGAGCTTCAGGACAGCCCCTTCTTTCTCTCAGTTACAGTTAGACTGTACTCCACCCTACTCTCTGCATTGCCACAACCATTTTCTTAAACACACACACACACACACACACACACACACACACACACACAAGATCTTTTATTCCACTCCCTTCTTTGTTTTCTGCTGTCTTAGTTGATGCAATGCAAGCTTTCCTCAACTGGCTTTAGGTCTGTTGACTCATTTCTTGCTAATCCTGAACTATTTCTTTCTTCAACCTTGCCATGCCCTTTTACACCTCCGTGCCTTTGCATATGGGTTTCTTTTATTCCCCAGCTTCAAATGCCCTTCTGCTCTTCTATATCCAGTATATATCCACTATTTCTTCTTTCAAGGTGAAACTCAAATGCTGTCTACTCTAGAAAGCATCTCTGGACTGCCTGAAGCCAAGCAGATACTTATACCCTTTATGTCTTTTTGGCTAGCATGGCTGTTTTTTTATACCTCTAGTATTGCTGGGTCATGCTGTAATTAAAATTCAAACACATCTACCAGTACTGTTTTCTGGATGTGTGACCTTGGGCAAGTACTTAACCTCTATTAACCTTGTTGTCTTTGTTTGTAATGGAGACAATATTAGTGCCTATCTGACAGTTATTTTAAGTATTAAATGAGTTAATCCATGCAAAACACATAGTACAGCGCCTAGAACGTGGTCTCTCTACAGGTCTACTTTTCTTGGACTATGAACTACTTTTTGTATCCCCAGTGTCTATCACAAAGCCTGGTACACAGGAAGTATTTAACATGGTTTTTTGTTTTTGTTTTTTTGGAAGAAAAGAAGGTAGCAAAGAAACTACTTTTCATCTATATTAACAACAACAACAACAAAACCCCAGAAAATGTTAAATTGTATTTATGAGGAAGACTCATTAACTGTCCCTCCTTTCAGTTTCACTAGCTATAAAATGCCTGTTCTGTCCTCCCTCTAAAAAAAGCTTATAAGATATAATATGTAAAAAATACACAACCTTAAGTTCTCTAGATGCTTAACTATAGAAACTGAACCGATACTGTCCCAAAAAAGGAAAGAAAAATAATATTCTATTTCAACAATGTATGTAAACTGTGAAATTAAAGAGACTTGGTAAAATGGAGATCAGATAAGCCATTCAACAGCATTTCTGGAGTCCTCCATTTTCTATATATAGCATCAGTAGTTTTGTTTTCAGAATTCACTTGCCCAAATCAATTCTTTACTCTTCTAATGATACTGTTGTTCTTCTTATACTTGAAATTCAAAACCCAATTATTAAAAACAAACAGTGTTTCACTGTAATGCCCTATAGCAGCCCATTTCTTTCTGTCTGTCCAAAAATGAGCGTAGGCAGTAGGTAGCAAGATTTTTGGGGTCTAGATCAGGAACAGGTATTGACAAGTCAATTAAGCCAGCTTAAGAGTTTATAAGTTACCATTTTAATAGCACTGCTGATTATTTCTTAGATGCTTTGAAATTTTAACACTATTTAATATTAATATTTGTACAATTTAAGTTTCTCATTTGCATAAAGAAAGTAAAAATACCTATATGAAAGTATGAAGATTAAATCTGAAAGTTAAATGAATAATGTATATAAAACATCTAACATGGTGTTTTGCATATAGAAGATACCCAATAAATATTATTTTCTTTCTCTTCAGGATTTTGTTTGCAACACCATATGTTATTTAGATTAATGTGTTTACACGTGGGTCTACCTCACTATACTGTAAACTCATCCAAGGCAGGAATTCTGTCATACTCATCTTTGGTCTCTTAGCACTCAGTACACTGCTTGACACAAAACATGTGTTTAATACATAGTTATGGAAGGCAGGAACAAAGGATGGGAAGACAAAAATACAGAGGAAAGGAAGGAGAAAGGGAAGAACAGAGGGAACTAAATCTTAGGTAAAGTTGAATGCCATAGAATAAAAATCTCTATATAATTATTAAATATTTTGTTTTAAATATTTGTTTTTCATTTTAATACTAATAATTGTAAGAAATTACCAACATTATAAAAAATATAATTAAATACTCCTTCATACTTTTGAAATGAAAAAAAAAAAACCTGTATATACCTATATGTCTCCTTTTGTTTTATGCCAATATGTATGAACAAGCATCACTGAATGAAAACTACTTGTCAAAATTATAACAAAAGTGAGATGGGCCTGTGATTTTAATGGCATGTGTCATTTATACAAGTAAAATGAGAGGAGTGTCACCATGTTTCAGGGCTCTTTGGTGGCACTTAGAAAACTGCAGTCTGCAATCTACTTGTTCTGTGACCTAGTCAAGGTCATGAGTAAAAAGTATACGTTTCATGCCTTTTTAGTGACATGCTTGACACGTATTACAAAATGATACAATCTCTGCAGAGTGTAAAGTTGCAGTTCCTAGCAATCAGACATGTTATGCTTTTTGGTTATATAATCCACTGTTTGAAAACACCAATCTGATATCAAGAAAAAAAAAAAAACCCAAGAGCTGCTATCAAGATAGTTTTCAGTCTTCTCAAATAGACTCCAGTACCCCTCTCTAATGTATGCTATCGCCCTAACTTCCTTTTATTTTAGACTTTTTGTTGCTGTTCCTGTTGTTTTCTCTTGGTTAACAGTTGATGAATCCTTTAAAATTTTTAAAAAACTTATAATCATCCAAATGTAAACAACATAAAATCATAAAAAGTAAGAAATTCATCTTTGCCATCATCTTACTCACTTCCCTTCACAAGCATGCATCCTTCCAAACCTTGCCCATATTAAAGATATATAGACATATCTACATATACACGTACATGTATCTTTTCAGATAAATGCAATCTAGCTATGTATATTTTATTAAGCAACATGCTTTTTTCAGTTATGTCTTAGAGATTTTTTTTATGTTAGTACATGTAAATTGATCACATTCTTTCTAATGGTTGCATAGTATTCCATACATGGTTCTAACATAGTTGATTTTAATCAGAATAAGATTGTTTTCCCTTTTTCACAACATCAATACTACAGCAGTGAACATTCTTGTCTATTTACCTTTCCACAGGATAGAGTCCTAGAAGTAGAATTGCTGTGTTAATGGGCACACCACTTTTTGAGTTCCACTGAGAAGTCTATTGGAATATTTAGTAATCATTGCTATTGTGTTATTCTTCCCTGTTTTACACAAAGTTGGAATTCTGCTCTGATTTTAACTGATCCTTTTAATACATTATGGTACCAGTATAAAGATGCTTTAGCTTCTTCAACAGAATGGGGAAAAAGAAAGATTGTGCTACTTATGTTAATTTAATCAGGCAATTTTAATGTCTTAATATTTGGTTTTCACCATAATTAGATTCATTTTAAAGTTGAGTTCAGTTTAAGTTTTATATTTATTTTATATTGTACCACATCAAAGGAAAGTTTAACTATTTAAATAGTTGGTCCCTTAAAAAAATTGTCTTACACTATGGATTTGAGGGAGGCAGGCAAATAGGGGATGAAGTGCTTCTCAGTAGGTTAGACAATTGCAGTCCAGGTGTAGTGAAGCCCTACAAAATAATTGCTGCTAAATTTAACGTGCATTTTCTATGTTTGGGTTTTTGTTTGTTTGTTTATTTTGAGAGGAAGGACAAATGCTTCTTCCATTATTTTCTTTGTATCACAAATATGGACACATCTAAGAATTCTGAATTTTTAAGTAAAACTGAGACATGTGGGATACAACTATTTGGGTCATGAATAGTGTTCAAAAAGATGAGGAACTAGGGCCATAGAATTTTGGGAGACTGGTGGATTATGGTTTTTATGGGTTGTTTGGCCATGCCTCCTAGAGTCCCTCCTGTATTCTCCCGGTATCTTCCCCCACCTACCCTGACTGCTATGGTCACAAAAGAAAGCTGATTTTTTTTTTAAATCACATCAATATTAAGCCCATGCCACAGTTTATAAGTCTGAAAAAATTTTTAAGTGAAAAAACATTCTTGGAGATCATTGACTCTTTTCTCTTGCCTTGAAGCAATAAAACTATGAGCTGCCTTCTAGTGTAATCCCAGGTCATCTGTCTTTCCAAATGATTCCTACTGAGTTCCTTTCACCTTTTTTTTAATTAAAGAAATATAAATATAAATATAAATATAAATATAAATATAAATATAAATATAAATATAAATATAAATATATATATAATATATATATATATATAGCTAAGGAGAACAGAATGATCAAATCAAAGTCTTCCCTTTCCTTGCCCTCTGCACGTGTGCCCACTGGCCCTTCCTACTCTCTTTATCACTGTAGCTCCTTCTCCTCCTTCAGACTCTGGTCAGTCATCACCTCCTTGGTGAGGGAAGGCTTTCTGGGTACACCTTCACACCTGGTGGGAGCATTTTTCTATCATGCTTATCACTATAATTTGATATTGTTCTCTTGTTTTGCTCTCCCATTAAACAGTGAGAGCAGGGAATTTGTCTTTATTTCCAGCACTCATTAATGTTTAAATGAATGAATGAGTAAACAATTGACTGAATAAACCAAATGCACAATCTTTTCTTAGATTTCATAAGTGTATTTCAAGCTAGGGGAAGATGGATTGATCAGAAACCCCTCTCTACTTTTGGAGGCCTTATTAAAGCTATAGTCATTTTCTTAGACTTTTTAAAGTCTTTGTGTAGGGGTGAGAACCATTTATTTTAGAAAATGACCACTGTATGATTTGGTGTTTGTTAAATGTGTCAAAATGTGTCATGATAACACTTGTCCATCCATCATTTGGTAATTTTCTGGGTCCTTACTTACCCATGGAAGTTATTCCACAGGTATATTGTAGAGACCTCTAATCAATTGTGATGGGCCACACTGATTTACAAAATTTGGACTTTTCAGGGGCATTTGTACTAAGAAACATTCCAAAATTTGTGTGCGATTATATTTAGGGTTGGTTGTCATTTTTGTTGTTGTTGTTGTTAGATGAGGGCAAGAGTAACAGGACCTTTATCAAACAAAATATGCTGTGAAAATTGCCAAACAGTGGCATTTGGGAAACACAGTTAAATGTGTGTGCTTTGTAAAAGTGATTAAACTGACACAGGATTAGCAAAAATTTAGGGTTCAAGATTAGCATAGAAATTAATTTCTGAACAAGCAGGTTGTCTTGTTTCATTTAATTGCTTTCTGTGTGATTATGTAAAGCTAAAATTCATTTCTGATTTTTTTTTGTCTTGAAACCATAATAGTATTTCTCAAGATTTTATTTGTGTTTGTATCTAGATTCCCATTTTTTGTGTAGTCCCATGTTTCAAGGGCAACTCAAGGGCCTATTTATACCCTAGTGAGTTTCTGACTATTTGCTTCTTATCCTACTTACCTCATGCAGCATTCTCAAGATTGCAGCTAAACCACTCCCTAATCAGTATATTTTTGAGGAAGGTCTTTACTACACCATGCAATCTGGGAAAACTTCATGAAGAGTTTTAGCCAGCTTGAATTTGCAAGTGCTTCATCAGGGTGCAAAGCTTGCTCTGGCTTGCAAAGTCAATTTCCATGAATGTAACTCTAACCACACAGAAAAATGACTGTGAAGGGGGCCAACACATAGAGGGGCCTGCAGTGTAAACCAGTCATCCTAATTCATTCAGAAATGAGAAGGATAAAAAGAAGGAAGAGTTGAGTTATTGGAATTCTAAATTCCATACTTCCTGGCTGTACAGGGGTTTTCTGAGTTTAAGCTCCTTGTGATTTCGGCTCTAATCTCTCCTTTCCACTACCAACTAAACCCCTGGACCTTTATAATGCTTATCTTGAAACAGCTTCTTAGATTTTTACTGAATATAATTTTTATACCTGGGTGAAATGTAAACATACATTGTTAAACTGGTATTGGTTTGTTCTAGATAATAGTTCTATTGCTCCAAATTGAAAGCTACTGTACGTCCAAGTAAATGAGGTGCTCAGTTGCTTTTAAAATATTAGCCATCCCAAGTTTCTTGGAGTAGGAATCTCTTTATTTCTAGACTCCCAGGATTTTAAAACAAAAATGTTATACTGTAATTATGCTTTAAAATGATGGTACAGTTATGAATAAAAGTTATTCTTGCAGCTACCTAAAATATACAGTGACCATTTAAAATAATCAAGAAAAGAAAGAGATGTGTGCATGGCATTTAAATATTGTATATGTATGTTTGTTTATAAAGTCATATTAATTTTGTATATAAACTCACTTCAGGAAAAATGGTCAAAAAAGTAAAATAAATACTAAAGGTAACAGTGAATCATATTAATGAAGAAAAGTAAACATATCAAATAGGAATATAAATATTCAAATATTACTTAATATTTTAAAATTAAAAAGTATAATCATTTATTGGAATTTACTAAAAGTAGGACTTACTGGAATTCCACTTATTCACTTTCAAAATTTTCCTGCAAATGCTATTTACATAAGTGATAATAATATTAATGTTAAATATTTTAAGATATAGTTCAACTTCAGTATTTAAAAATATATGAGAACTCTGATACAGCAGTGTTATAATCTTTTAATCAATTACAACCAAAGAATATAAACTAGAAAAATACTAAGTTAACAGTCATCAGTAATTAGGACAGTAATAATTTTGGAAAAGCAAATCACTTATAGTGGTTACTTCAGTAACTTAGTCACTACTATGAAGAGAGCATAGATTCTTTCAGCATTTTTTGCAGAAATTATCTCTGAATGTCAGCTCCATTTTAAACTATTTCACTAAATTACTATGTGATTCTTTGGACAGATTTCAGTGTTTCCATCTTTAATGCAAGGATAAATATGTTAACCTAATTTTAAAATCTATTGACTAAATGAAATATAAAAAATAAAGCAGTATTTAAGAATAGGCATGCTAGATATTTATATTGGGTTCTCTAAATGCAAATGTATAGGAATACTGATCATTTTTTTTATAAAAATAGCTTCCCTAGCATGAAAATCATATTAATATTGCCACACTTTGACATTTATAATACATCCACATATGACATTTTAATCCAGTTGTGTATGGTTGCTAAATATAATAAAATATTTGATATAATCAAGTTTTAGAGCTCAATGACTTCTTAAAGAGCAGCTAATCCAAACTTCCTATTTTATAGATGAGAAAATTAAGGCTCAGAAAAGAGAATACGTTTGCTCATGTGTTCAAGGAGTTACTGCACACCCGGATCTCAACTCAGATCGGGTAGTATTTCCCTTAGGGAGTTAAATTTTGTTGGGACCTTTAAATATGCATACCAAATATTGTCTGAAGAGTTAACTTATAGTATCCCACAGGTACAAATTTTCAAATGTGTATAAAGGTCATTGGAGTTAACATTTAAAATTTTAAAATGAAAAGAAAATTCATGGGAGCTTTTTGTTGTTGCAGTCATTTGTATTTGATTCTCAAATACAAATTATCTCATGGAAATCACTGACAGGTTTTGAAGTGAATATGAAAACTTTGGGAACCATGACAATCTCCTTTCTCCTATTTATTAAATATTTGAATTATTCAAAATGTCACAAATATTAGAAAGGGATAATGATTTGTTATTAGTTACTATATTATTAGTAGTAGTAGCTGTGGGAACAGAGGACCAGTAAGTAGTACTGATGCTAAGATGAGTCTGAGACCAAGAGCTCAGAGAAGTAATCCAACGAAACAAAATAAGACAATACAAACTATGATATTAGTATGTATACCCTGTGCCACTGGAGCAATGTTTACTGTGTGTTCTCATGCCAAGTAAAAAGCAATCTCTTTGTTTTATAGGTATATTGAGACACATTGGAACATTTGATTTTAATGGCATTTTTCACTTGACAAGAGTAGGATCATAGGAATATCTACCTAGTCTTTTATCCTGATGTACCAGCAGCACCCCTGACTTTCTCTGGCATTTAAGTATCTCTAGAGAATCCCGCAAAACCCTATGTTATCTAATTTTTAAAATAAGCATTGTCAGGTCTTCCTTCTTTTTAACCTTATGGCAGTGTAAGCTCATTTCCTTTTAGTTCATTCTTCACTGTATCCTTTATATCCCTTAAAATAGTTTTCCTTTTTTCAAGCAAAAGAATCCAGTTATTTCAGATCTTATGGAGCATATTTTCCACAAATTAGCACACTCAGAAGTTTTTGTATTAAATTGTGCTCCCTAAGTAGACCATGCACAGCATATCAGTAGAAGAAAACATTGCCATGAATCTACACAAAAGAAGGATTCAAGAACACATGCCAAGGCTTTCCCAGGTGAAATCAGGACCCAGAAAACAACCCTTATTACAATTCAACCAACTAACTGCTCATTCACAGAATGTTCTCAGTCTTCTCTGCTATTATGTTCTATGGGTTCTATGCTTACCTTGATGTACATGCCTCATCCCCATGAACTTTAATGAGTTTTACCCATACATCAAAAGAGACTGACCCACGTATGTGTGGAGCTACCACATGCTGTCTTTCTCAGGAAACGATGCCACAGAACTAATGTTACTTCAGAATGTAGCCAAGGTCTTCCTTAAGCCCTTCTTTCCATAGCAGAATCTTCCCCTATTTCTCTTTGCATTTGCGATCCTTTGAATTCAAACAAACCTTGCATTTAAAAGAAAAACTAAAAATTTTAGGCTATAAATTTGGTAACCTAGAAAAATCTAGTTTTTGTTTAAACAATTAGAGAAATAGTGCACATTGCTGAAGAATCGTGACTCTTATTTGTATTGAACCAATTCATTCATGTACCAAATGTTGACATTTTAATTCTTGGATTTTTCTAAATTTGTTTAAAAGGGTTGATGTTTTAAGTGTTTAACTATATTATGATTATTATTTTGATGCTATTACTGCTGCTCCTGCTGCTACTGCTAGTAGACTCACCGATAAGAATTCTGTGTTTGCTTGTCTGAAACAACTCCCTTTATCACTTTTCTTGGAATGTTGTGCTAAAAGTTTAGTTACATTGAAGGAAATAGAAGCAGTACATGAAGGAGGATGGCTTATATGAAATGGAATTTGTGGAATGCCCTTATTTTGGATGAGTTACAGACTTCCAAATTCCACAGAAACCCAAATAAAAACATTTATATGCCAGTTAAAACAAAACTTCAGTCAGTCTTGGAATGGCCTCTATGTCATTTGGTGGTATGGCACTAACCTAGACTGCAAAAACAAAACCTGAGGACTACAAATTTGACAATAGAAGAGATAGCCACTGTTAATATTTTTACATATTTCCTTCCAGGTTATTTAACTATTTACATTTTTTAATATTTGAACAAATTTGGGATCATACTGAATCAAACTCCAAATACTTGTATTTCATATATAAAGTAATCCAGAGTAAACTAAAAATAATTACCCTATCACCAGCTTACACTTAATATATGTCACCTTCAAACCATGAGAGTTTTCAAGAAAATTAATCTAAAAACTAAAATTAAATAAGATTTGGATCAACATAATAGGACCAGTGGGACTAAGGAGAACTTGACACCATTTCTAAAGTGTTTCCACTTTGTATTAAGACTTTTCCATTTTCAAATGAGGACATTTTATCTCAGCAACTTACAGAGAATTTATTCGTTATATCTTAGGAGAGTTTGATGCGCAAGCATTCCCTCTAAGCTGCAGATGTACATAGTGTCATCTGATCTAAAAATACCCTTTCAAGTACCTATTATTGTGATGACATAGCTAAAAATACTTACCTGAATGGTGGGCTGTGGCAGCCAATTTCAGAGAGTTAGCTGATGAGATGACTTGGGGAGAGTGAAGAATTTTACCGTCAGGTAAATTTAAAGAATTGTCAGCAGCCTGTTCCAATACAAGACGAACATAGAGAACATTGTCAACGCCAGAGCTCTTTTATTAGAATTAGGATGACACTTGGGATGCGTACCACAGTAACATGAAGCTGCAGGGCACACTGTGGATGCACACATAGTAAATCAGAAGTGAGTATCCAAACTGAAGTAGCCTCTTTTCTTTCTAATCCCTAAATCACTGTGGCACATGATTTCTTTCGGATCAAGAAGTTGTCTTGCACTGCACAATATTAAAAGGCATGGCAGTGTTTTGAAGTATCAAATAAAAAAATCACTTTGAAGTACTCTAAAATTGTACTCATTTGGCTTTAAAAGGTTAACTCACTTTAAAAAAAAACTTACTAACTGAAAATGAGTGAGACATCAAGAAGAAGAAAGTTAGTTGTAGTAACTAACTTTTGATTGAAATACCTCAAAAGTCCCGCTCAAAGCTCATGTTATTGAAGATACAGGTCCCAGTTTTCTTAGATCAGGGTGCATATTACTCAGTTTAATAGTCCTTCACTCGGATTTTCTGATAGAGTAAGTATACTGTTTCTAACAACAAAATCAAATAGGATACTGACATGAAACTTTTCTGTTTGAACAAGAAGGAATGAAGAAAGTGTACACGATGACTGTATATTGCCAATTAAGTAAACTGGCTGTAAGAATGTCCTAGAAGAGAGAGTATTTTACTCAGTCATATTGCACCTTTAACAACATTTTGCCAGTTGGGAAAAAGAAGTATTGCAAAACTGCAAAAAAGTAATTTTGGGGAAATATTAAAATAAAGTCATCATTGCTCTAAGAAAAAATGTTAAGGAAGTTTTTGGGAAAACTCAATCCAAGAAATAAAGATCCAGTGAGACTCAATTCAACTATAAGTCTAACAGCCCAATTTAAAAAATGGACAAAAGATTTTAATAGATATCTTATCAAAGAAGAAATATCAGTGGCTAATAAGCACATTAAAAAGATGCTCAACATCACTTGTCATTAGGAAATGTGACTTCAAACCACAATAAGATACATTAGGATGCCTATAATAAAAAAGACAGACAATAACAAGTATTGGCCAGGTTGTGGAGGAATGTAGAGTGGTACAACCACTTTGGAAAAAATACTCCAAATGTCAACTAACTGGTGAATGGATAAACAAATGTAGTCTATCCATACAATAGATTACTATTCAGCAATGAAAAAGGAATTACTGATGCATTCTAAAATATGGATGAATCTCAAAAACATAATGAGAAAAAGAAGCCAGATGCACAGACCATATATTGAATGATTCCATTTATATGAAATGTCCATAATGGGCAAATCTTTAAAGATAGAAAGAAGATTAGTAGTTGTCTTGGGCTAAAGAAAGAAACAAGACTGACTAAATGGGCACAAGGGAGAAATGAGATGGATGAGACCATGAGCGTCCTGAATGGATTACTAAACAGGATTGTGGCAACCCCAATTGGTTACTTGGATGCTAGGGATTGTATTGATAGTGGGAGTCGGGCACAAAGTGATGTATAAATTGTAGGAGTATAAAGACTGAGGGCTTAGAAACTACAAAGCAACCTTTTGGCAAAGAAAGTTCAGAGCAGCTGACCTTATAATAAGAATGGTACAAGCTTGTTCTGGGAAATGTGGAGGTAAAATCTTAGAATTCCTAATGTAAATACATTTTTGGGAAAGGAAAAAAAAGAGTTATTTAATGTCTATTCCTATGGGAACCAAAGCTAGAAATAAATGAATTATATGCTACAGCCCTGTTCTGTGTTGTGCCAAAGAGAGGGAAGCCTATTTGGGGAAAGATGGGTTTATTATTCCTCACTGTGTAATAGATGTGTTGAAAGAAGCTGTGCGTCCGTCAGAAAAATCACATTGTTAAATTTGAGAAGCTTTGTGAAGACAATGCAGGAGCATGGATTGGCAAAGTAAACATTTACCATCTACTGCAGTTTATAAAAATAGAACAAAATGACAAAAGCTGTAAAGTGATTAGACACCTTATTATTGATTTCAGAAACTCTTATGCTGCACCGGTTCTTTAGAATATTCCCTGATGTTTTAGATCCACAGTTATTTGTTGCTAGTAAGTCACTTTTACCCACTAGAGAGATATTATGTGGAAGAATGTGGGTTGTACTTGGGAAAGTACAGCTAACTCAACTTTCACAGGCTAATTCAGCAATTCTCTAAACGATTCGTATTTTCTGAAGTGATTGTCTCAGCTGCTACTTCCAAATATAATCTGAAGCCTTCTGTGGGCAATATATCCCTAGAAATCCATAAAGCCTAGAATGTTTCATATTATCAAATGTTTGTTGAGCTTTCTACTAATAATATTCTAGTTATTATATAGAGCCAATATATAATCACATTATATATGTGATTCCTACCTAGAGGAGCTCACAATCTAAATTCTCCTGAAGAGTGTGGGAATAAGGGATAGTCACAAAAATGATGTTCTGTGGTTGGTCAAACGATACAAGTCCCTGCCTCCCATTGTAATGATTTACAAATAACTTTGGTAACAATCTCAGATAATTCAGTTAGCAACTTTTGCAATTATTTTTTAACTTTATGGGGTTAACCTTATTGGGGTTGATTAAATTCAAGCTGTGATCTTTCATAAAAACTCAATGGAGGGTCCAGATGGCCTAACAATACCTCCTTGTGTGAAAGGAAATAACTTGAAGATTTTTGTCTAATTAAAGTATTTGTGCTAGTGGGACCTGAAAAAATTGTTATCTTTTAAAAGAAGTCTGCAATACAAATAATCTTTATAAAATACTAATTATTCAAAAATAGAATTCTTTCACTATATCAGTTATGCCCTAGGACCAAAGCAGCCTGAACATGACATTTTGAAGCTAGACTCTGATACCAGTCTAAGAATACAATTCTGGAAAATCGACAGAACAGAGCTCTGTGGAACAAAATGCCAGGAAGGTCAATGCATTACTTTCCTACTGTTCCAGTCCCATGCTCACAATTACCTTAACTCTTGTCAAAATATTTTGTACAGCAACAGCCAAGACATAATTAGCATCTTTTCTTCATGCTGAAAGTATCATTGGTAGCCATAAAACAAATTTGGAGAAAGCCTTTCAGCACCTTATCTCAGCAAATGGCTACTATAGTTATTGCTATATTGTAATTTGCCAACTAGTGGGAATAACATCCCATTTTATTCTGCCTGCTGTACTCCTGGTAGTCCTAACTATATGCGGTGAGAGAGAAAGAGAGAAGGAGGTGGGGTGGAAATTAGTTGTGAAATTCAATAGGAAAGTAGACAAAAAAAAAAGTCTTTCAATGCTTTGGTTGTCTTCCTTATTCTCTAACTTCTTTATATATTTTGTCTGTAATAGGGGCGATCTTCTGAGGTAGTTTGTTCTCCAAAAGTATGTTTTATATCAGACAGGCAAAAATTGGTCAATTTTGTTACAAATTGAAAGGCTCTTTATTTGGCTTTTCACGTTCTTGGTTCAGGCTGCAAAAGCCAAAGTAGTTATGATCAGAAATTTCCAGCAGGGGGTGTAGTTGTTTCTATAGGGTAAATTCTTTAGAAGCCAAATCACATCAAACATCTGAACCCTATAATATTACCACCACTGATGGTCTAAAGCTGGAATTTTGATAACATTTTTTTATGGCTGTCATCTCTTTTGATCCTAAAAAGATCACATATATTAATACTTTATTAGGATGTGTTAAAGAACTATAAATTTGTGGAGAATATTTAAATTAAAAATCTAAGATGTCTGACTGAAATTTTGTTCTACTAATTTTTTCAAAGTAAGTGAAGAAGAAAGCTTTGGGTGATTTTAATTATCCAGTACAGCAGAATAAGTACTTAAATTTATTTTAGATAAGAATAATAGTTGCTCTGAGAGGGTATGGTAATTCTCTCTCTCTCTCTCTGTGTGTGTGTGTGTGTGTGTGTGTAAAGAATAAAGTGTTCATTTTCTCAAAATTTCTCCTTTTGGATAGGGAAGGTGAGTGTTTAAAGCTATTTCTCTGAGGGCATGTCTCCTGATCAATTTAAAAGATGCCATTTTATTCTTTCATTTTTGTTTTATTTTCTGTTCTTTATTACCACAGATATTAGCTATCTGAGCATTTTCAACCATAGAACTTTGGCTCCCAATTTTCAGATTTTTATTTGTACAGAAAACTGTATGTTTAATATTGTAAGAGCAAGTAACATAAAAACAAAGAAATTGTTAGCTTTGAACTAATAGTATTAATAAGAAGTGATAAAGTTCCAGACGCCTTAAATGAAAATGAATGAGGTAGGATGACTAAAAATAATGTCAGCTATGAAAATTATAGCTCAAAAACCATGGCTTGGGAAAAAAATTTTTTTTGGTGTCTTAATTATGAGAAAATGAGATTTCAAGCCTTCTTTTCTCTCTAGTATCATGTCCTCATTCTTCAGTATCATGTCTGTTTTAGAGGAATCGTTAATATGTAAAAAGGTGAAAATTAACCTTCTTTGTATGTTAAATGTTTCCTTTAAAAGCTTTTATTTATGTGCCTTTGGTTTATGTTGATACATGAGTGTGGTTATGAAATTTATGATCACTTAGGAAATAATTTTAAAAACATATTGTAGAGTGGACATGCTATAGCACTTAACATTTCAAAATCACATTTATGACTCTGAATTGGCTTTTTGTATTTTTAAGGACTTGTAGTGCAAAGGTCAAGAAATGCATTTAAGTGCATGAACTCTTCAACTTGTACAAGCAGTATGGATACTTCTGGGATTAGTACCACACATTGATGGTTCCATTTCCTCTCCCCAACTTCCTCTTCTCCTCTTGTCCTTTCCTCCCCTCTACTTTCATTCCAAGTTTTCTCTAGCATCCCTCTTCCCTGCCTGTGGTTTGTAACTGAAAGGAAGAAGTACCTACAGACTTTTCTTGACCTATTTGGTACTCTTTAGAATCAAGGGACTGACTGAAGGAATTTTTGTCCTGCTTTTCTAAAGTTAGAGAATAAGAGTCATAGTGAAATTAAACATTTTTTTTCTGCTTTTGTCTCTTAAGTTTACCTTTGAGAAATATGGAGAGTAGAGGGACAGGGATGGGAAACAAATGAATAGAACTTTTGCTGTAATATTGTGACAGGTTTACTGACAAATATTTTCGAACAGATTTTTACCAAAAGGCAGTTTTTTTTCCTTTACTAACAGACTGTAAACATACGTGGTTGGCAGCAGCTGCATGATTATAACACTAAATAGAAAACTTGGCTAACTTCTGTACCTTATGTAACACAAGAAATAAAGAATAACTTTAAAGTACTTTTTATGTTAACTTTACAGATGATGAAACAAACCTTTCCCTAAAGAGAAATTCTAACCTAAATTATTCTTTCCTTTAGACTTTAAGAATTGGGGTAGATTTATGTTTTTGCTCATTAATTTATCTGCTGGCAACTATTTTAAGACGTCTCAATAAAACAGATTCTAATGACCTTGGTAAAGTCACAAGACTTCAGTTTCAATGGTAAAAGGGAGTTTTCTACCGTCCTTTCTCCACTATTCAATGCCAATGACCAGATAAATACACACCGAAAGCCCAGTGTACGCCCAAACTTGTTAAGTCTCAAAAATAGTGAATATATTTAAGGCAGTATAATATCCAGTTCGTCGATGGTTCCTAAGGTTGTGCTGGTAGTGGCATGGGCAGGGGTCTTTGGGGTCACCTTAAAACGCCCCAAATCTTCACATCTCGCTCAGTTCCCAGACTAAACCGAGGGCCTGATACCTTCCTGTGCTCTTTCGACGTAGAAAAAGGATTCTTCTGGCTCCCATGGAGTTTTGTCTTCTAGGATGAGTACGCCACCAGGTCCCGGCGGGTGATGTTTGTATTGGGCGAACGATTCCCTAGGCAGAAAGCTGGCTGCACACACAGGAGCATACACGCGAGCATGTCCCAGAGAACAAGCTTGGGCGCATCTTCCTCCCATGAATTCTTTAATGTTCAAATACCGCAGGGGGCTTTATCGAGAGAATCATTCAGAGCCCACGCGATGTTTTGCAACCGTTAACACAATGTCAGGTTCCTTTGCAAGTATTGTGGTCTGCTCTGTTTCGGCCAGAAACCGGAACAGAAAAGCAGGGAGAAAGCAGGGAAGATTCGGAGACGACAGTGCTCTGGGCTGCACAGTCTGTAGCTTCTAAAGCGTGGAGGATGGGATAGAAGAGAAGCAGAATACGGAGAAAGGGGAAAGCTGAGGAAAATTACTCACGCCAATGGGTAAAAAGGAAAAGGTGAGAAGGAATAGAGTAGGAAAGGGAACCAATGGATGGGAGAGGCGGAGGAAGATGGGCAGAAGCCAATGAGAGGGCCTGGACGCGAGCGAGGACGCGGCCCCGCGCTTGCTCCCCTCCCACCGGCTCCGGCGCTCGCGCCTTCCCAGGCTCCCGGGAGACGAGGGCAGGGGCGGGGCCCAGCCAGGCGCGCGGCGCGGGAGGCGTCGCGAGGTGAGAGTGGCCGGGGTGGGGGATTGTGGGGAGGACGGCGCGGGTGCGCGCGCGCGCGCGCCCCGTCGAGGCTGCGCCGCCGCTCCGCCCCCGGCCTGGTGTGTGGCTGCGCGCGCGCGCGTGCGTTCCGGCGGTGCGCGCTGGGAGAGATGCTGAGGTAAAGTTCGGGAGAGAAGGAGAGAGATCCGTCAGCTCGAGGGAGCCCGAGTGGCCGCCATTACTGAGCCCGGCGCGGCGGCCGGCGCAGGGGAAGGGGGGAGGGACGGGGCCGCCACTGGTGGCGGGGAGGGAGGGAGGGTGGGTTACCCGGCTGCGGGAGCCGTAGGGCTTAAGGTTTCGGGGCGTGTGTGCTGGGGAAGGCGGGGGAGGTGGCTGAAGGAACGCGACGCTCGTTGAGCGCGCCGGGAAAGAGAGGCGAGCAGAGAGTGGAGGAGGAGGAGAAGGAGGCGGCGGCGGCGGCGGCGGCAGGAGCGCTCCCCAGGAATGTCGCTGCCGTCGCCACCGCCGGGGCCGCTGCCGTTGAGGAGGAGGAGAAGGAGACCGACGGTGTTAGGTAGGACCTTGCGACCCCCTGCTCCTCCGGGCCTGCGGGTTCGCCCTCTCCCCTCCCCGACAGGGGCCCTTCCGTCGCTGGCTGCCCGCTCGGTCGCCGCTGCCGGTTGTAACCAGTTCAAGGGGTTGGGGCCCCGCAACCGCCGAGGGGAACCTGGCTCCGCGCTCCGTCTTCGCAAGCCGGGCCGCGGGGTGGCTGCCGCGGGTTGAGGGGGAGCGGTGATACGGTCGGCGTGAAGGGCAAAGAGGCCCGGGGGAGGGGTCGCTTTCTCCACAGGTGACGGGCTGGGGTCGGCGGAGGCCTGCCTGGTGGTGGCCGGGATCGCGCCGCCTCCGCCAGGCGTCCGCTCTCGCCCGCCGCCCTCACTTGCCCTGGTCTCGGATGGTATGTGGGGAAGGAAGGTGGCGGTGTCTGTTGGCTGGGTTGCTGCTAACGAGTTCCACCTGGCTGGGGGAGAGGGGGGTGGGCGCATATTCGCAGAAACACGATCTTCATTGAAAACTTAAGCGCCTTTCTGGGGGCTCGGCCCTTTCACTTTTCCCTATCTCGTCCACTCCTTCCTCGGTTCTCTTGACCAAATTCCCAGCTGCTGCTAAAGCTCGGGCTAGGGTGTGAGAAGTTGCACTGCGCAACCAAAACGCAGAGTCCTATCGGCTGACTGCGACTGAGTTGAAGATTTGATACTGAGTTTTCGCTAGAATAATAATCTTTAGATTTTACCTCCGTTTCCACTAAAGAAAAGTATTGGAGTGGGGGTTGGGGAACCGCGCGGGAGCGCGCGCGCACTTATCCACACATAAATCCACTCACACCCTCCCTCTACAGCGTTATTAGAAAAGCTAGTGAGGAGGAGATTCTGGGTGTAGCTGAGGCTGAAAGGGTGCTCGAAAGTAAAGGCAGACAGACTCTGGATGTTTAGGAAAATTTCGAGAAAGTTGTAGGGGAGACACTTACACTTTTACCATGTGATAGAGATCCAGTTTTAGCCTTTGCTTGATAAATGGGAATTTAGATGTTTTAAATCTAGACGAAAACAGGCAGGCAGATGGTGTGTACGCTGGTTTTTAAGTTTAAATTCTCAATGAAGATTTGCTTTTTCCTTTGTGATAGGTAGGAAACGATATTTTTAAAAATGTTCAGGTGTAAAACAGTGAAATAACGTCTCTGTATTTACTGATCTTTGCTTCTGCCTTTGCTTCTGCCTTCTATAGATGTTGGGGGTGGGGGTTGCCGGCTCCACTTAAACCTAAAACCAAAATTCAGTTTGAACAGTATATTAGGGGGTGTTCATTTGCATTGAGGATCTCATTCAATTAAGGTCATACTTCTCTAAATCTCCATTTAAAATGATTCTTTTAACAACAATTTGATCTAGATGCAACTATTCAGAAAAATAATTTGGTTTAGTAAGACATTAGTAAAACGTGTTTGGAAATGTTTTACTGTCAAATCCAGTTTAGTATTAATATGATAAAACTACTTTGAGATAAACATACTGACTATAGGTAACTTACTAGGCAGTTTTCCAGGTTAAGTTTTTGCTTCCATTTTAAAATGCTTTATTTTTTTTCTCTTTAATCTGCCCTTTGTAATTGACCCATATTCCTTGTATCTGTAGTAGAGCAAAGGAAGAGAGTGTTAAGTGCAAATCACCAAAAACTTAATGCATAGGCCTTGGAGCACTTTATGACTAAACTTACATGGTTGAAAAGCTGGGTATGCCTGTGCATGTAACTTTCAAGAATTAGCATTATTGATCTGATTGAGTTAAGCAGAAATTAGAACAATACCGATAACTTCAGATGACAATCAATTTGGATTGTCTAGTGTAGGCTACATTTTTTAATTCATCTCAACAAGTCTTATTTTACTATACTCTGTATATTAAATATAAGCGCATTGGGGAATGGGGTGAGTTACACTTTGATATAAGAAAGAATTGTCACAGAATTATGTTATCTTTATTAGTTTTTTAGCACCCCTCCCCCATTTAAATTTTTCAGCAATTTAAAAAATGTATTGCAAAATTACAATCTATTTTGTAAGTTGGTACTTATCCTAAATGTTTTGAAACCATCTCCCTCCACCCCCTTTTTTTTGAAGGACAGATTTAGTACACTTACTCTTTTGGAAAAAAGTTTATTTTGACCTTACCTTGCAAGTTAAGTTATTTTAAGGAATAAAATAATTGTATTTGCATTCCTTTTTTGGAATCGAAGTTGTACAGTCTTGGATAATTTTGTAACTCACTTTTTTAAATTGAAAAAGTACATCTCTTGAAGACTGCACTAAACTTTTTTAACATTAGAAGGACTTGAGGTAAGTGTTGCATAATAGAGATTTTTCTTAGTAGCTATAGAATAAGTTTTAATTGTCATGACTTCAGTTTTCACAGATATTATTTAAAAATTTTAAAAGCTATCTATTAGGGCTGTAAGATCCATGAAATTTTTTTTTTGGTACACCAAGCAGCTATGCAGGTAATATATATAGTTAATTAAAAAAGCATTATGTAGTGTTCTGTTGTATTAATGTCTATATTCCTAAAAGATATTTGTAAAATATATTTAAAGTACACCAGGGAAATTTACTTTTTAAAAGAACTGTGAAGAAACTTTGGTAAAGTGACCCATCATTTGGTGACTTGAGTAATCATGCTCCTAGTGTTCAAATGAAGATTGTTAATCATTTTATCAAACCAGAAAAATCATATTAGAAATTAAAAATAGTTTTAATGGTAAGACTTTTATGTATAATTTAAAATTCGTTGATTTTCAGACTATTTCTTGGACACCTTGTGGATTTTTTCTGGGTGTCTTGAGACTTCCTCTAACAACCCACCCTTCCAAACAAGGGCAGCTTCTATTTTTGTCTGTTAAAGGTACTTTTAGGAATTCCTTTTGGAAAAAATAAATCATCTGCATTTTAAAAAATGAAAGCTTCCGAATTGTTATTCATTAATTCAGATTTGTTTTATTGAGCACTTACTGTGTACCTGGCCTTGTAAATTAGAGATGCTGTAGCTGAATCTTTAATTGAAGTTGGAGTAAATTACTAAGAGATGCCAAAACAACCATTTTTGTCGAGGCCTCTTTGGTAATGTAATAGAAGAAACATTTGAATTTGGATGTTTTAACTGCATGTAGGAGTTTGAATGTGAGAGAGACAATAAACAATGGTCTTTTTTTCTCTATTTTGGAGTTTAAATGTCCATGATACCTTAGAATTGCAGACAGTCAAATAAAATAAGTTGTTAATATTTGGTCCCATCTATTACTTGGGAAAAAGTGGTAATGTGTAATTAATTTTAGGGTTAAATTTGACCCATATGTGTCACTTGGTTAGAGTCCCAGGCTTTTCATTATGAAGAATTAATGGTACAAGGGAATTTTCCTTTTTATAGCTTCACATAAGATTTAACCTATTTTTATTATTTCTAACCAATATTTTATTGAGCAGCTGGGCACTGTGAGTGATACAAGGAAATAAAGTGTTGGTGGAAAGTTTGACAGTTTAGGAATAGTTAAATGCCTGTTGAAGGCAAGGTAGAACTATATACAAGGCAATACATACTGATTTTAAAATGGTTGTAAAGAAATTTAGATAAAGGCGATAACATTTGGAAGTTTAATAGGATTTGGGAAGTGAGGAAGTAAAAGACTTTTAGGTAAGTTAATGACACTGGACGAAAGCCCAGGGAAGTACAGGCTAGGTTGGCAAGTGAGGAGAAAATATAAGGTAAAAATGTAAACCCATTAGTGTGTGCCTTAAGATCCAAATTCAAAGATTTGAGGGAAAATACTAACCCAAGGTTAATGGAGTGAGTGTGGGGGAAGTAAATAATGTTTGCATCACTGTCTTTCCTCTTTGCTGTATTTGGTGGTGTTAAACGACCTTGGAAAAACTATCTTGGCTTTGATGTAATATTCATTTTCTTCCTGTCGATTATGTAGTCTTTCTGATCCAAAATTTCGTGATTCTTTCTGTACTTACCTTTAGAGAGCCTAGATGATAGTCTCTCTTTATTTACTTGTTTTTATTTTGGCTGTCTAGCAAAATAGTGGAAAATTAACATCCATATGATCTGGGGAATTGAGAAATCCAGATGTCTATTCTCTATTAACTAAGATTGTAACCTTTTTGATGTTTTTCATAGGAATATTAAATCAAATCGTCTCTTAAGTAGTTTTCTAAAGTTTATGACCTTTATGTTACTAATACCTTACTGTATTTCATTTCTGTGTCTTCATTTGTCTTTGGAAATACTGTCACCTGAAACACAAGTGGAAACCACCATATATTGCTAAGACCGTTTAGTTTTTCATAAGAAACATTGACTTGTCTTTGTTTCTTATATCTAGCACTCATTCACCAAGCTCTCTGTCTTGGTTTGCCCTTTTCAGTTCTGCTGTAGTTTAGGTGCTTTAAAAATTCCAATGTTTGTCCATCTCTTGGGCTGTTTTCCCCACCAAATTTAATTTTGTATCCCTTTTCTAGTCTATAATGCTTCTTAATGCTTATTATAAGGTCTAACTCCTTTTTGCCCTTGAAGAACTTCTATAGTCATATATTATATCTTCAGAAATAAAATAAATAAATGTCTCTACTTTTCATCAAGGCAACTGTGCTCTAGGCCTCTTCTCTAATCACACATGTGGAATGATTCTGTTTTAAATCCAAATCTAATTTATTTTTCAAACTTCACTCAAATCCTTTGTCCTCACCGAAACTT
The DNA here is from genome assembly GCA_004026885.1 of Lyroderma lyra. Classification (NCBI taxonomy): domain Eukaryota; kingdom Metazoa; phylum Chordata; class Mammalia; order Chiroptera; family Megadermatidae; genus Lyroderma; species Lyroderma lyra. Next base: position 80,448 of record PVJL010001397.1, on the reverse strand, counting down.
AAGAAGTCTGTAGTATAGCTTCTGGGCCAAATTCAGCCTTTTCCCTGTTAATTACAAGAATAATATTTTGCGATATGTCAAAATTATATAAAAATACCTATTTCACTGTTCACAAACACAGCCATGATCATTCATTTAAGTATTGTCTATGGCTTTTTTTGCACTATGATGCAGAGTTGAATGGTTGAAAAAGACTTAGAAGACAAAGCCTAAAATATTTACTGTCTGGTCTTTTACAGAGAAAATTTCCCAAGCCCTGATCTATTCCAACTTGTACTGATCTTTCATTTATTTGAATTGCTATTGGATTTATCATTTCCATTATATAGCACATTGCCTTTGTCTCCTCAGCTATGTTACTGTAAAGAAAACTTCTTAAAAATAGTCGGGGGGGGGGGAGTGCTTTTGAGTCTTTTGAGTCTTTTTAGTATGTGCCCCTTTCTGTGATTCTTATTCAACCTGTTAATGTTCCCATCATTAAGAAAATTGTTAAACCTTACCTAATGTAGTTTGTGTAATGAAAATAATGGTTTCACTTCTCAATAACATTGCAATATCAAATGTCAGATTATGCCCTTTGTACCACTTCTCAGTTCTCCAAAATTAGGAGAAAGAACTCATTCATACTCTGTAAGGGAGGTGAGCACAATTATGGCACTGGTTTAGTGCACTTCTCTATATATACCTTGTGCCTTGAAAACTTCTGACATGAAGCTAAGCAGATAGTAGCTAAGCACAGTAAATGCTTAATGGATTGTTTACATAGGTTGATATAAATGAAATGACCTTTGGTTCTTCTGTTTTCAACACACGGTAAGGAAATGGTCTAAGGAAGAGTTTAGAATGACTTCCACACCAAGGCCTCAGTGACGTTAGAAGAAAGTGTCAATTAAAATTACAGGGTAAAGCAGTTAATCTATTTGGGAATGGTTTAGGTCATTGGTTTCAAATATTTTATTAAGTGAAACTTGTTTTCAAACAGTAAATACTTGAAATATCAAAAGGTAAAAATGGGCAGAAGCAGAATTACCTTTGTTGAATAGGGCTTGGGGAGCTTACAGTGTACTGCCTGCTGGCATCCTCCTGGAAATACTTCCATTGAGCCTTCAGGCTGTTTATATACTTGTAATTTGTGAAATGAGCAGTTACTGGGGAATAAAAAAAAAAAGAACTTTTTATATTAGACTGTTCTGCTATACTAGACTTTCTGGGCCCATAGCAGTATGTGGTTTTTGTTAATTGCTACTATAGATGTGATTTCAAGATTGCCTAGTGGTTTAGGATCTGAATCTGGAAATTGATTTGTCTAGTCCTCAAATATTTGAGCACATACTATGTGTCAGGCACTGTTTGGGGGGGCTAGGGATATGGTAAAAAAAAACAAAATCTTCATCCTGACAGAGTTTAATACAAAACCCTACCAAGATAAAATTCCAGGTTATTCAGTCACAACATAAATTGTTGAAATTTTTAATAGATTCTCTTTTCATTCACCTGATGATAGTTTTGTCTAAAGACTAATTTATAGGAATTATGACATTTTATTGTTCCTTTCAACCTTAAGATTGTGTGCTTATGTGGTGGAAATCTTGGTCAAAGAAAATATTATGGAGTATGATTAACTTTTTAATAAAAAGTTTTGTATTTATTTTTATTGTTAAATTTATTGAGGTGACATTGATTAGTAAGAATTAAATAGGTTCCAGGTGCACAATTCTATATTACATCCTCCATGCATTGCATTATGTGTTCATCACCCAGAGTCAGATCTCTTTCCATCACCATATATTTGTTTCCCTATCTCAGCCCTCTCCCCCCATGATTGACTCTTTCACAGGTATTACGTTGTTTAATTACTTAGCTGTCTTAAATATATTAAAATGGCTTTTTTATTCCTCTTCTGATTTCTCACAGCATTGATAAATTTGTCATTGAAAATGAGCAACATTAAGAAAAGTAAGAGTATATCAGTATACCATATGTATCTTTTAGTGTACAGTTGACAGTTTTATTCTTAAACTCTTCTAGGTAAGTTTACCTAAGGTAGTGGAATATATGATAAACTTTGGGCTTGGATCTTTCTTCTGTGTTGAATATTTGTTTATGTAAGAGATACTTCATTTGACTTAAGCTGGAACACAAAATTATAAAACTAATTAGGTCTTGAAAATGTAATTTGCTATAATATTTGTGATTTTAAAAATGTCAAATTAAAATTAGATTCTGGCTGAACATTGTTAAAGATCATAGTCTTCATTCTGATGGCTTAATTTTTTTACTAAATTTTTGTGAACTAAAAAGAAAAATACACACACACACACACATACACATATATTCTCCCATAAATGGCTTTAGAAAACCTTTTAGATTAATAAATTACAACACTTATTTAGTAAACATAACATACTTTACTTTTTTTATTTGCCAAAGAATTAACATTTTGATTTTAATATTACAATTCCTGCATTTATTGAGTAATGGTTTTGTGGGAGGCACTGTTTTCGGTTCTTGGGATACATTGATGAAACAAATTTGCACCTTTATGGATCTTTATTAAACCAAAAGTAGGGTTGGTTAATGACAAGTAATAAAGAAGTAAATTGTGTATTAAATTAAGAGGTAAGCATTTAGCAAGGGAGATTTTGCTAGGTATTGGGAAAAGTAAGTGAAAAGGCCAGAATATGCTTAACATGTCAAGGAACAGTTCAGCGTTCTCATTGTGACTGGAGCAAAATGAGAATTGGGGCCAATAATATGAGAACAGGTCAGAAAGTCATGGTTGGAGAAGGCAGGCAGATCTTGTATAGTAAGCCATGAAGAGGCTTTTTTTTTTTTTTTTTTTTTTTTTTTTTTTTTTTTTTTTTTTTTTTTTTTTTTTTTTTTTTACCTGGAGAGTTTTGGATGGAAGAATGGGAGTCTTTGCCTTTTGTTTTAAAAGGGACACTCTGGCTCTGATATGAAGCCTGGAGAAGAGGAGCAGAATTGGAAGCAGAGGAATTAGTTTAGAAGCCTTTGGAATAATCTAGAGCCAGAGATGATGGTCAGAATTTTATATAGCAGTTAAGGTAGTGAAAAATGATAAATTCTGTATATATTTTGAAGATAGGGCCAATAGGAATTTCCTAGTACACTATAATAATTTTGAAGTATAAAATAGTTTTTAAAGTATACCATTTAATAATGAATGCAAGTTTTGTTAAAAGGTACAAAATAAAATTTTAGTTTAAATCTGGAATTAAGAATATGTTTTTCAGTTTCCTAGGATCCTTGTAGAATTAAAAATTTATTTTTATTTTGCAGAAAGCCACTTCATGTTACTAAAACTCCATTAAAAGGAGCATGTTATATTGGAGTGGCTTAGTAAAATAACTTAGAAAACTTACGTGTGGAGGTAATTCCATTTTAGGAGACAGTTGTACTCAAATTAGACATCATTAATTTCTGTAAGCGTATTTAATCTAAGCATTTCCTTGAAATTAGATTATCTAAAGGCAAAATGAGAAACTGCATTGCAAACTTAAAAGCTTAATAAAAGCTTTTTAATGCTTGTTAAAGATGGGTTGTCAAGAGACCTGTCTTAACTCTGAGTAGGTCATTGCTTCTTTTGTCTTGGTTTCATCAGTAAAAGTAAGCATGATACTAGAAATTATAAGAAAATGAGGACAAGTATTGTAAAGTTACATCAAAAGTAGAAAAATGTATAGATCAACATAAATATTACCATTAAACATATTTGAAAGGAATTTTCAAAATAAACATCTCACCTGTAGACATTGGCCATTAGTTTATTAGTGGGAGCATAAGAACAGGATGGATTCTTTTTGTTTTTCTCAGAACATAAGAAAAACTACATTAGTTAGTTCGGGTAGGGCAATTTTGGCCTGATGTTGAAGACCAGTGGATAATTTATGTATGTCTGAAATTAAATTTCCTTATAACCTGTCAACTTCATGAAAGCTCTATTTCTCCCATGAGGTAATGATACCATACTCACCCAAACAAATGGCAAAGTCTTTTTGAGTGGAGGGTGATGGCAATTTTTTTTTTCCTAATATGGGGCTTTTCAAACTTTTTTAAAATCTAAAAACACTCCAACTAAAACTTACGAGTTAAGTAAACCTGTGAATCAGCGGTTCTTAACCTGTGGGTCGCAACCCCTTTGGGGGTCGAATGACCCTTTCACAGGGGTCACCTAAGACCATCGGAAAACATATCAGATATTTACATTACGATTCATAACAGTAGCAAAATGACAGTTATGAAGTAGCAACGAAAATAATTTTATGGGGGGGGCGGTCACCACAACAGGAGGAACTGTATTAAAGGGTCGCGGCATTAGGAAGGTTGAGAACCACTGCAGTGTAAATCATACAAAGAAAGTATGGCTCTCTTGAGAGAGTTGGAAGGAGAGAGCAACTATTTGCTCAAGTGTTCTTTACAATGACTAGGTGAAATAATTTTTCCACCACAGTTTGAAAATCACTATATCGTGACTCATGACATAAGCTCTGGAGCTGACTTCAGAATACCAGCACGTAGTATGCTTGAGAGCATTGTTAGAAAGAAGGTCGTGTATGTGTTCCTCACAGTGTCTAATTGGTAGTTTACTGTGAATTCGGTGTGAAACCATAAATGTCATGCAAAGCTAACTTATTTTTCATTTGAACTTTAACATTCATGATTCAGAGGCTGCTGCTGTCAAATTAATTAGGGTGTGTTGAAGCCTCACTATTAAAAGTTATCTTCAATATCATAGAGTTTATTTCTCTATTTGATAAAAAGCCTTCTAGTTTTCAATAACCAGGGAAAAGGTGATGGCTGCATGGCTCCACACATCTTCATTTAATTCCCTATTCTTTCTGAAACTTTTAAAATACATTTTGTGATAGATTGTTTTTATTTCTGCTTTTAAACTATAACTTAAGATAGAAAGATATCTCAGTATTTTGAGGTTTAGGAGAGCCTAAATGAGTCTTTGAATGTGTTTCGAGAAGCATATATAGAAATACTAATAAAGATGTGACTATGGCAAGGATTAGATTTGTAGTTGAAAAATTTCTACAATGCTGAAGTCCATATGACATTGTATTGTTACTTTGCTATTAACAGCTTTGTGTCTCAAAATGCAGAGGGCAGCGGACAGTCTTAACATGTCTTTGAATTGGCTTAGTTTTCAGAATAGGTATTTAATAAAGGGCTATATGTAATGTAGTTCTAGTATTTGTACAGTGTAACATAAAATTCCCCAGAATAATTACTAGATTTTTTAATGTACATTTTAAAGTATATTATCTATAGTTTTTTGCTTTTCTGGTAGGAAGGAAACACTTCATATTTTACCATGTTTTCAGTTTTTTCCTTATGTGTTGGCTGTGGAATCACATGCTGTTTTCACAAAACTAGTTTCCTTTTCTATCACTGTGTGTAACTTTGTTATCCAGTTAATTCACTGTTTTCGGTAAAAATATCTATAAAGTAGTCAAATTGTTTTTTTTTTATACACAGTTTAACCAGATTAAGATTTTAAAATTTTTTACAGGATTACAGTTAACAGGATTGGATAGGACTGCTCTAAATTATTTTACTTAACAGTTAATTGTATAATCTGCTAGATAAATATTTGTAAGTCACAAGTCTGATCATATCATTTTTAAAAATAAACCTTCAATAGCTTCCCTGCTTCTAAGATCAAATTAAGAAACAAACTTATATTTATTAAATGCCTTTTGTTTGCTAGGCACTGAACATTTAAAAAAAAATAATTTAGTTTTTAAAATAAATTTGTATAGATACACAGTCCCATTTTATACATGGGAGAACTGTGTTGCAAGAGGTTTAGGATTTTAGTATTGTCATAAATTAGGACATAATAGATTTAAAATCGTTGTGTTTACTCATGGTTTTCTACTTTTGTTGCTCCTTAACATTAGTAATAATTTATTTATTACAGACTTGAACCCACTAAACATTTTGTTTGACGACTACATGGCTGTTATTGTTAAAATTATTGTTCAGTTGAGACTAATAGAATAAGCTTCTAGAATATAAGAATAAGACTCAAATTTTATTGTTAAGTGTTATTTTATCTGAGTTATTAGTCAAAAATTTAAATTACAAGAACAGTTCTCTTTACTATTATTAGTATAGCAAATATCCAGTATAATCTTAATAGATGTTTACTTATAGCTGAGGTCAGTGGTGGTTCTTTTCTTACCTTTCATTTACCTTTTTCTTCATGTTCTTTACATTCTTTATTTTGTAAAATTCAAGATACATTTCACGTATGTTGTTGTACATAACTGGATTTTTTCCCTAGCTTGTATAATTTTGATATGATAGAAATCATGTCTTGCTTTCAATTCAACCCCAAAAGAATGAAGAGTCTCCAAATAAAACTTTATGAGACTGATTTATTGCTTTCACATAAATAACCTAAATTAAATTGAAGCAATTCTCAAAGGTTATTTAATGTTTCTGGTATCTCAAATACTTCTCAAATATATAATCTTAAAATTCTTTAGCTTGGTGCTCTTCAAAATGTGATTCATGAGCTCTTTGTAACTAGTCAGAGGAAATAAATGTAGAAACCAATAACAGTTTGAAACAATTTGACAGTAAGTTTATGTCTCTTGAATCTAATAAGAATTGGGGCTTGCAGATGTGAAATAAAAATTGGCCCTCCGCCTTAGATAGTTTGAGAAGTTTTGCTCTAGTTAAATACTGTCATTATTTATATTAACTGTGCATTTGTTTCTACTTCCCCTATGAATGTATATGAATGTCTTAATTGTTTTGGGACATTAAAATTTGATAGATTTCACAAGAGTGTGTTGAAAGTTCTTGAAAAAAATTTTTTATTCTAAAATCTTGCTCATAAATTCATACGAAATTCCAATTTAGTTATTACCAAACATAGCCTCCAGTCATAGAAGGCAGGAAAATTGAGAGAGGGGAAAGGACTGGTGGTTTCCTCAAACTCATTGGGAGGAATAGAGACAAATGTACATTGGTTAAAAGGCTTATTTTAAAGTTCGTGGGATATTAAATTTTTTATTTAATTGTTAATTTATATTAATTTAATTTTATTTGGTGGAATTGCCTTAAAGTTTGAGGTCATCTTGCATTTGTAACTGTCTTTGGTGATTTCTTAAAATGTGTAATGTTAACTTGCAGGGTACTTTGTTGTGAGCATAACTTTTAATATGTGTATAATTTAATGTGTATAATTCATGGTTAATATTTGTCCTTTTTCTCTTTCTAGGAAGATGATCCATATGATTTTGAACACCTTTCTGCACAGAAATGAGGGAAATACAAAGAACCAAATATAGTTCTGAAATTCAGGATCTGTATTTTGAGATGATTTTATTTTCAGAATGAGAAGTATATCTGGTTACCTTTATGAATGTAGAGACATGAGAAGAGAGTTATGATGGCAAAAAACAAAGAGCCTCGTCCCCCATCCTATACTATCAGTGTAGTTGGACTCTCTGGTACTGAAAAAGACAAAGGTAACTGTGGAGTTGGAAAGTCTTGTTTGTGCAATAGATTTGTACGCTCAAAAGCAGATGAATATTATCCAGAGCATACTTCTGTGCTTAGCACCATTGACTTTGGAGGACGAGTAGTAAACAATGATCACTTTTTGTACTGGGGTGACATAACACAAAATGGTGAAGATGGAGTAGAATGCAAAATTCATGTCATTGAACAAACAGAGTTCATTGATGACCAGACTTTCTTGCCTCATCGGAGTACAAATTTGCAACCATATATAAAACGTGCAGCTGCCTCTAAATTACAGTCAGCTGAAAAACTAATGTACATTTGCACTGATCAACTAGGCTTGGAGCAAGACTTTGAACAGAAGCAAATGCCTGAAGGGAAGCTCAGTGTAGATGGATTTTTATTGTGCATCGACGTCAGTCAGGGATGCAATAGGAAGTTTGATGATCAACTTAAATTTGTGAATAACCTTTTTGTCCAACTATCAAAATCAAAAAAACCTGTAATAATAGCAGCAACTAAATGTGATGAATGTGTGGATCATTATCTTAGGGAAGTTCAGGCATTTGCCTCAAACAAGAAGAACCTTCTTGTAGTGGAAACATCAGCACGATTCAATGTCAACATTGAAACTTGTTTCACTGCACTGGTACAAATGTTGGATAAAACTCGTGGCAAGCCTAAAATTATTCCCTATCTGGATGCTTATAAAACACAGAGACAACTTGTTGTCACAGCAACAGATAAGTTTGAAAAACTTGTGCAGACTGTGAGAGATTATCATGCAACTTGGAAAACCGTTAGTAATAAATTAAAAAATCATCCTGACTATGAAGAATACATCAACTTAGAGGGAACAAGAAAGGCCAGAAATACATTCTCAAAACATATAGAACAACTTAAACAGGAACATATCAGAAAAAGAAGAGAAGAATATATAAATACCTTACCAAGAGCTTTTAACACTCTTTTGCCAAATCTAGAAGAGATTGAACATTTGAATTGGTCAGAAGCTTTGAAGTTGTTGGAGAAGAGAGCAGATTTTCAGTTATGTTTTGTGGTGCTGGAAAAAACACCTTGGGATGAAACTGACCATATAGATAAAATTAATGATAGGCGAATTCCATTTGACCTCCTGAGCACTTTAGAAGCTGAAAAAGTTTATCAGAACCATGTACAACATCTAATATCAGAGAAAAGGAGGGTAGAAATGAAAGAAAAATTCAAAAAGACTTTGGAAAAAATTCAGTTTATATCACCGGGGCAGCCATGGGAGGAAGTTATATGCTTTGTTATGGAGGATGAAGCCTTCAAATATATTACTGAGGCTGATAGCAAAGAAGTGTATGGTAGGCATCAGCGAGAAATTGTTGAAAAAGCCAAAGAAGAGTTTCAGGAAATGCTTTTTGAGCATTCTGAACTTTTTTATGATTTAGATCTTAATGCAACACCTAGTTCAGATAAAATGAGTGAAATTCATACAGTTTTGAGTGAAGAACCTAGATATAAAGCTTTACAGAAACTTGCACCTGATAGGGAATCTCTTCTACTTAAGCATATAGGGTTTGTTTATCATCCCACTAAAGAAACATGTCTTAGTGGCCAAAATTGTACAGACATTAAAGTAGAACAGTTGCTTGCCAGTAGTCTTTTGCAGTTGGATCATGGTCGCTTACGGTTGTATCATGACAGTACCAATATAGATAAAGTTAACCTTTTTATTTTAGGGAAAGACGGCCTTGCCCAAGAACTAGCAAATGAGATAAGGACACAATCCACTGATGATGAGTATGCCTTAGATGGAAAAATTTATGAACTTGATCTTCGACCAGTTGATGCCAAGTCGCCTTACTTTCTAAGTCAGTTATGGACTGCTGCCTTTAAACCACATGGGTGCTTCTGTGTATTTAATTCCATCGAGTCACTGAATTTTATTGGGGAATTTATTGGAAAAATAAGAACTGAAGCTTCTCAGATCAGAAAAGATAAATATATGGCTAATCTTCCATTTACATTAATTCTGGCTAATCAGAGAGATTCTATTAGTAAGAATCTACCAATTCTCAGGCACCAAGGGCAACAGCTGGCAAACAAGTTACAATGTCCTTTCGTAGATGTACCTGCTGGTACATATCCTCGTAAATTTAATGAAACCCAAATAAAGCAAGCTCTAAGAGGAGTGTTGGAATCAGTTAAACATAATTTAGATGTGGTGAGCCCAGTTCCCACCAATAAGGATGTCTCAGAAGCTGACTTGAGAATTGTCATGTGTGCCATGTGTGGTGATCCATTTAGTGTGGATCTTATTCTTTCACCCTTCCTTGATTCTCATTCTTGCAGTGCTGCTCAAGCTGGACAGAATAATTCCCTAATGCTTGATAAAATCATTGGTGAAAAAAGGAGGCGAATACAGATTACAATATTGTCATATCATTCCTCAATTGGAGTAAGGAAAGATGAACTGGTTCATGGGTATATATTAGTTTATTCTGCCAAACGGAAAGCATCGATGGGAATGCTACGAGCATTTCTTTCAGAAGTTCAGGACACCATTCCTGTACAGCTGGTGGCAGTTACTGACAGCCAGGCAGACTTTTTTGAAAATGAGGCCATCAAGGAGTTAATGACTGAAGGAGAACATATTGCAACCGAAATCACTGCTAAATTTACAGCATTGTATTCTTTATCTCAATATCATCGGCAAACTGAGGTATTTACACTGTTCTTCAGTGATGTGCTAGAGAAGAAAAATATGATAGAAAATTCCTATTTATCTGATAATACAAGGGAATCAACCCATCAAAGTGAGGATGTTTTTCTACCATCTCCCAGAGACTGTTTTCCTTATAACAACTACCCTGATTCAGATGATGATACAGAAGCACCACCTCCTTATAGTCCAATTGGGGATGATGTACAGTTGCTTCCAACACCTAGTGACCGTTCCAGATACAGATTAGATTTGGAAGGAAATGAATATCCTATTCATAGCACGCCAAACTGTCATGACCATGAACGTAACCATAAAGTGCCTCCACCTATTAAACCTAAACCAGTTGTACCTAAGACAAATGTGAAAAAACTGGACCCAAACCTTTTAAAAACAATTGAAGCTGGTATTGGTAAAAATCCAAGAAAACAGACTTCCCGGGTGCCTTTGGCACATCCTGAAGATAGTGATCCTTCAGATAACTATGCGGAACCTGCTGACACTGTTTTCAAACCGAAGGGCTATTCTGATGAGATATATGTTGTCCCAGATGATAGTCAGAATCGCATTATTAAAATTCGAAACTCATTTGTAAATAATACCCAAGGAGATGAAGAAAATGGATTTTCTGATAGGACCTCAAAAAGTCATGGGGAACGGAGGCCTTCAAAATATAAATACAAATCTAAAACCCTGTTTAGTAAAGCCAAATCATATTATAGAAGAACACATTCAGATGCAAGTGATGATGAGGCTTTTACTACTTCTAAAACAAAAAGAAAAGGAAGACATCGGGGAAGTGAAGAAGATCCACTTCTTTCTCCTGTTGAAACTTGGAAAGGTGGCATTGATAACCCTGCAATCACGTCAGACCAGGAATTAGATGATAAGAAAACGAAGAAGAAAACCCACAAAGTAAAAGAAGATAAAAAGGTAAGTTTAATTTATACTCAATAATGTTTATAAAGGTGTTTGTTTTTGTCTTTAAAAAATTATTTTTTAAAAGATAATGGATTTGATGCTAGTGAGAACCTAAGCTGTCTTATGTCACTGGGTAATTAGCAGTTCTTTCTCATTTTCTGAATATTGTGTGAGGGCAAATTATTTTTTGTTATTTTAATTGTTTCATTTATTTATTAATTGCTTTATCTTAGACAAGTTTGATTTCATATTCTTCAGCATAAAAATTCTGAGTTTGTTCTCTTTACAGAAACCCAGATGTAAAGTGATTTTTTTTCCCCCTGTTTGTAAGCATCCATTTGTCTGTTTTTCCCTTCGGACCTGCCATGCCAGTTTTGCAGCATTAATTTAATGTACCTATTTCATTCAAGGATATTGACAATACAATAAAACCTTAATAATTTGTAGTCTTGGAAATATATTAACTTTTCCAAGCAACTTCTTTGTGGATAGTGATATATTGCCTAAAGACTTGTAGAAATGTTGCTTAAGTTTTAATTGTAGAATTGTGATCAAATAGCAAATTATAGTGTTATATTTTAAAGTTACTGATTTATCTCATGGTGTTAAGCATCAGAAACCTAAGTATGTATGCTGTTAAAGTTGTATTTAATCATTTTAATTTTTATTAGATCTTTTTCACAGTGGTACTTTAGCACCTTCACTTCCAATGCTATTTGAAACTTGAGTGTACACACACTTTTATTCAAGGTTGTTATGGTTTTAAGATAGCATTCAATAGGCTTTTATTCTACATATGAGTGATTTCTTTTATCAGTTAAGGTCATAGTCTGTTTACTACAGCTGACTTCTGTCTACTAACCCCAATTAAATATATGGATATTCTGAGTAAGCTTATTTTAGATAGTTTTTCTACGTATAGTAATTGCTATCCATTATAGTTGGATTGACTCTATTTCATTTTCTAAGTTTAAGATGCAATTTAGCTTTATCATTATTTTCTAGATTAGGCATATAAACTTTTGAAATAAGACTTACTCTAGACTTAAAGCACAAACTCAATTCGTAACACATTACTAAGTATCTTTGGCATCTTTTCAGTTACCCTAGTACACTAGTCCTCACTACATACTTTTTTACTCTTGAAAGACTTTAGTATTTTTCTTTTCATTTACTTATGTTATTAAAATTACTTAATGCTCATTTAAAAAAGTAAAGCAACCACACTTTTTCCATTTTAAATTGTTTATTTTTAATTGCTGTTTTTCCATTTTTGATCACAAGTCTACTTAATTATTTTGCTAACTTTTTATTTTGGTATAATTTCTCCTTAGAGAATAGTTGCAGGAAGAGTAAAAGGAGCTCTTGTACACCCTTAACCTAGATTTACCAACAGTATATATACTATGTCCCAATTGTGAGCAGTGGTATGTGTCTTGTCTGTATGTCTGAGGGTTTGTTTGTTCTTTCTAGCCTTTTGAGATCAAGTTGGAGATATTGGACTCTTTTTACCATTAAATACTTTACTGTGTATTTTCTAATAACAAGAACATTCTCTTAAATGGTAAGAGTACAGATACCAAAATCAGGAAATTTAACAATGCCATACGACAGTAGTCTTCCCTTACATGCAGGGGATATGTTCCAAGACCCCCAATGGATACCTTAAATTGCAGATGTACCAAACCCTGTATGTACTGTTTTTTCCTATATGTACATGCCTGTGATAAAGTTTAATTTATAAATTAGCACAATAAGAGTTTAACAGTACCTAATAATAATATAGAACAGTTATAACAATATGCTGTAATAAAAGTTATATGAATGTGGCATCATTGAGTAAATTAATGGTACTTGAATATAAGCACTGTGATACAGTTGATCTGATAACCTAGAATGTCTTGTCTGTTAAGTGACTAATGAACAGATGGAGTTATATGGTAGGTATATGCTGGGCAAGAGGATATTTCACGTCCTTGACAGGATGAAATGGGACAGGTAGAAGTTTCATTGCACTACTAAAGCATGTAATTTAAAACTTAGAAATTGTTTATTTCTGGAATTTTCTATTTACTATTTTGGACTGAGCTTGATGTAGGTAACTGAAATTGTGGAAAGGAAAGCTATGGATTGAGAGGAGAGAACTACTGGCTGACTTAATCTGTAATCTGTGTTCAGAGACAGATTTTGTTCAAAAACATAGATTTTTTGAACATTCTGAACCTGTGTCCCAGTAATTTTTTTTATCTTCCTTCCAGTATACCAAATTTTTATTTAGTGTATACATATATTTTCCATATTTTTCACTTAGTTGTATTTTTTCATACTGCTCTATAGTCTTTCCAATTATACCTTCAGTCATTACATAGTTTTCCAGTTTGCAAATTGTGTCAAAGCCGGATGGTTAGGCTTTCAAGTTTTAATTTTTATTGTCTTTTATTGCATAAAAATTTGTTTCTTTTGGATTATTTCTTTAAGATATATGTACAAAAGCCACGAGTATTTTAGTAACTTGCTATATATTATTCCAATAGCTCTTTCGGTGTTAATTTCTCAACTGTGAATACTGTGAGGGGAGTGTGCCAAATGTGTATTTATATCTTGATATTTTGTCATAGTCCTTGATTCCAGTTAGTTCATTGATGATAATGTTACTTGAATTGAATGAAATCTCCTCACATCTGATTTGTTCTACCTAGTCACTTAACTCTATTTCATTGATTTTAAAATCCATTTTTTTAAACTTCTTAAAATCTCTTAAATCTGGATGTGTCTGATGGTTGACAGCATGTCAGAATTTAAGTAACAGTTTTTTACTTTACCTTTTAGAGGTATCTAAAATAAGGGTACTGTTTTCAGTTACTGACATCTTAAATTCACTGACTACAGTAATTTGTCTTTAATTTTGATTATTCCTAGCCACAAATATGAATGGAAATTAATATTAGACCTAGATTCTCTTCCTCCTCACTTGCAAATGGTTCATTTGTTTGATTCCACTCAATACTTTGTGTAATATACCTCTCTTCATTTGATGTCAGTCTTTTCCTCACTTACATTGAAGTGGTGAGTTGCCTTTTAGTGGTACTTAAAATCTGCCTTCTGTTGATTTAACTTACAATATAGTCTCGGCTATATTTTAGCGCTGTTACAGAATTTTCTTGCACTTTTATATAACACTTTAATTTTTAGTTTCATATGTTACGATATTTGAATTCTAACAAAATTAGAGAAATGATATTTTAGAAGCTTTTAAATTAGTTTTTAAAAATCTGGTGTCACTTATTAATGTTTGGCTTCTGTACTAATGGTCTTAGAAGGATAAACATAGGTTACAATGCAACTTCGTAGATTCAGTTTTGTTCCACTGTTACATTTTAGGTCTTTGTATTTATATGGGGGCTGTCTAGAAAAAATCCAGCCATAAATGCCTCTGTTTTTCGTATTACATGGCTGGATACTTTCCAGACAGCCCTTATATATGCAAAGGGAAATTCCTTGGATCTCTCTATAGTTAACTGTATAACAGTTCTCCATCTGAGTTTTTTCTTTAAGCATTACAGAGAGTCTGGGGCACTCTAGTGTAGCTTATTTATCTAAAAATTATTCTCGTAGTGTAAGCTGGACTTGAGTAATTAAAGTTGTCATATGTTTCAATTCAATAAGTATTCACTAAAAACATGCTTACCTCTAAAAAAAAAGCTGTTGAAGGATAAAAAAAGTTGAAGAAAAGTGCATCCTTTAAAGAGCTTAAATGTTAGTTTGAAAGACATTTGGGCAGGGTTAGAAAATACTACTAGGGCAATTTAAGTAAGCATAGTATAATAGTTAAGAGCACATGGTCTAAAGCCAGATTTCCGGGATTTGAATCTAGGCTCTGCCACTTCTTAGCTGGGTTAGTGTGTAACTTCTCTGTACTTCCATCTATGAAAATCAAGATAATCATACTCTTAGGGCTACTATGAGAAATAAATTTATAATGATTTAGAGTACCTGGTACATGGTAAATTTTTTAAGTAAAAAAGTATGTACACTGTATTTTGTGATAGTATTGTTCAAATATAAATATTAAGGGAATACAAGATGAGAGATCACCATAGAGTATTTGGCATTAGTTTCACAAAACTTCATGAGAAAGGTAAATCATCAATTTTGCAGATATTGATTGGTTTTTAAGAAGGAGAAAAGATACTTTAGGTGGGGAATGTCATTTGTACAAAGGTATAAAATTGAGAATAAGCAAGGTGAGGTACAGTCATACCTTGGTACTCAATGGCTTGGAAATTGATACTCGTTACATATTGATGTGAAAATTTTGTCCTGGTACTCATGGTTTGTTTGGTAGTCATCATTTTTGGCACCTGTCACACCTCCTGGAACCAATTAATGATAAGTACCAAGGTACCACTGTATAGAAAACTGTTCTAATTCAGGTTATTGTGAAACAGCATTGCATTTATAAAATTCTGCTAAGCTGAAGAGCTAGTTTAAATTCAAAAGCAGTTAAGCAGGGTCTGAGCAGTAAGGAAAGTTGGGCTGGACTTCAAGTTGTAAGTCAGGAAGAGATTTGCATCAGGTGTCTAGATAGGAGGCCAATGTACACATTTAGTTTTAACGTGATAGGGATACAGAGACCAAATGAGAAATCAACAAAGCTAGAAGTTTATTTTTATAGAAATAAAAACAAACGTCTGGCAAGACTGATCAGAAAAAAAGGCATAAAAAAACACTGAGAATGAAAAAAGGATCATAATTACAGCTACATCACATTAAAAAGATAATAGAGAATACTGTCCACAATTTTATGCCAACAAATTTGAAAGTTTAAAAAAATTAAAATCCTAGAAAAATATAATTTACCTAGATAAGAAAACTTTGAATAATCTTGTAACAGTTAAATAAATTGTAAAGTAATAGTTACAAAAATGTCAGGCCCAGATAATTTACAGTAGACTTTTTAAGAAGCAAATAATTTCAGTGTTCTAAAAACTGTTCCAGAAAATAGAAAGCAGGAGAATACATTCTTTAATTTATTCTCTGAAATTGTCTGTCTTTACTTCCAGAACCAGACAAGGGTGATAATAAGAAAGAAAAATTATAGTCCCTTTTAATTTTAAGGGTACATGCCAGAATCCTAAATAAAAGTGCACAGACCCTTAACTCCAATTTTGAAATTCAATAACCTGAAAATAAAGTTTTTTTAGAACTTGGCAGCACAACCTAATTCAACCTGTTCTTCTTGGTAAAACCTGATTCAGTGATAGGAGACTACTTAATACTTAAAATCATTGTTTATCTTACTTAGATTGAATATCCATATGAATCAACTGCAAAAATACTCATTTTGTTTAGGGTACTGACCCACAGTTTGCTGGGGTTGTTACATAGTAGACAGTTTTTTGCTCTACATATGGCTAACTAAAATTTTCTGAGTTGTAAAATGTATCATGCCCCAAGGTGAGGGTTTTAGATAAGGGATTTTGGATATCTAATAGCAGGAACATCCAACATTATATAACAGACACTTAATAAAATTTAAATTCATGAGAACGCTGCTATATTATGAACAGATGAAAATTTTCTTGATTTCAAAAAGATATCTGCAAATACACAAGTGAAATCTACAATAAACATAATCCTAAATTAGGGAAATGGATTCCCTTTTCAATCAAGAACAAGACGAAAAATATGTGGAATGTCACCACTTGTATTCAATATTATATAGAGATCCTAGTTAAAGCACACACAAAAAAAATGAGTATTGGAATGGAAGAAACAAAATTATCATTATTGGTTGATAGGATTGTGTATGTAAAAGCCAAATAGGATCTACAGATAAATTATTAGTGTTGTTAAAAGAATTAGCAGAATAGCTTGATGTATTATAAGATCAGTAATCAGAAGTCAGTTATATCTCTATACATCAGCATTAAACATCTAGATACCATTTACAAAAGCATGACAGATTATCAAGTGCCTGGGAGTAATTATAATTATAA
Organism: Lyroderma lyra; assembly: GCA_004026885.1. NCBI lineage: Eukaryota > Metazoa > Chordata > Mammalia > Chiroptera > Megadermatidae > Lyroderma > Lyroderma lyra. The sequence goes on along the minus strand of PVJL010001397.1, from coordinate 63,312 downwards.
CATGTGCAAATCACTGTGGAAAAGTTTAAAGCTTTATTGAAAGACTTTAAAGAAGAGCTATACAAAAGGAGAACTAGTGCCTTTCTGTCCATGAATATAGCATATCATAAAGTAGTTGTGGCTCTTCAAACTGATCTTCAGATTCAGTGTTGTTTGCTTCAAATTGTCAAGGTTTTTTAAGAAATTGAAGTCACTAATTCTAATCCATATATATGAAAGAGCATAGAACCTAGAGTAGTCAGCACACTTCTGAATAAGAAAGGCAGAGGTGGAGTGGTGGTGATGATGTGTGGGCTTATACTGTTACATGTGAAACTTCAGTATTTAAGTGTTGGTGTTGGTATTGGTATAGGCACATTGACGAATAGTAGAGAATAGAGAGCCCCCAAACCACAAACCTCTGACTTGGAGCTGTCCTTCAATATGTTAGCTACCTGAGGCTGTTGAACACTTGAAATGAGAATAGTCTGAATTGAGATGTGCTGGTCTAGAGGGTGAGAAAATGTTTCCCTGAGAAGTATCATTTTAAGTGAAATTTGATAGATGAGTAGTACTTAACTAGGGAAATGATTGGGTGGATGGAAGAATATTTAATGCTGAACAAATAGAATGTTCATGTGATGAGAGGAAATATCATATGTTCTAGGAGGTCACTGTGGATGCTCATTGATTTCAGGCAGTGTTGGCATGCTCTCTCTAAAGAGCCAAATAATAAATATTTTAGGCTTTGAGGGTAATACAGCCTGTTAAAACTATTTAAATCTGCTGTTGGAGTATACAAAAGCCTATGGAGTATACAAATGAGCTATGGCTCTTTTCAGAAACAGGCAGCAGGCTGGATTGAGCCCCCAGGCCATAGTTTGATGACTCGTGATCAATTGGAGAGACTAGTACAAGGAGAGACTTGGGAGTAGTAGACTTAGACCTTGTTAGCAGTTTTAGGAATTTTTGTTATTTAACCTCAGAATAATTTGAAACTAGACCATGAGTAAATTTGAAATCACTTGGCTTTAGTGTGGAGAATGGGTTCAGTGATATGGAAGACCAATTGAGATATTATAGTAGTCTAAATGAAGTAGTTGGAATTGGGTGGGAGAATGGTAGCAGTGGATAGAATGGGATGGATATGAGAGATACTTAGTCCATAGGATTTGATGCTTTGTCTATGTGGGGGAAGGGTGAGGATGAACAAGATAGGACAGATAGCTTGTTGATTTCTAGCATATACAGCTTCATCAGTGATGATGTTGTTCATGATGTAGAGTATTGGAGATTCACCTGGTTTGGAAATTTTAAGTTTGGTTTTAGAGTTCAAGGGGAGATACCACTACGGTGTTTAGATATATTAGTTCTCAGAGGTGAGAACTAGTTGGAAATACATCCAAGGGTGGGTTGATAAATTTTGCCTCCACTTAAATAGAAGACTGGAAAAGGTATTTTAATGAAATATAAAAGAAACATACCTACACCATTTATTTTCAAAGCTCCATAATTATTTTTTTCACAAAATCACCACGTACTTAAATACACTTGTGATCTTCAAAAAATCATTACAATGGAGGCAAACTTATCAGCCTGCCATGTTATTTTAGGAGATAGCGCAGTAGCGATGGCATAGGTGAAAAGACCTAGGGAATGAATACAAAAAAGTGGCCTAATAGAGCCTTGAACTACCAGTGTTGAATGGCCAAGTAGCAGAGATGATCCTTAAGAACAGTGGGTAGAGAGTAAGAGTAAACCACTTACTTTTTCTTACTGATTTCCTCACCTGTAAATTAGGAATAACAAATGGTCCCTGACTTAACAATGGTTTGACTTAAGATTTTTCAATTTTACAAAGTGATATGCATTTGAAGTAGAAACCATACTTCAAATAAGGTTTCTACTTCAAATTTTGAATTTTGATCTTTTCCAGAGTTAGTAGTAATGTGGTACAATACTCATGATGCTGGGCAGTGACATTGAGCTGCTGCTCGTGTTCATGAGAGTAATCAATTGATACTCTACAGTAGTGGTTCCCAACCTTTTTCCACTTGTGTACTCCCTTGTAAACCCATTCCTATAAATTGTACCCCTTGTTTTTAAAACAGCTGTTTTTAAATACTGACTTCTGTTCAGTGCCTATTTGAATGTAAAATAGTGGAAGTGAGGTGGTAAGATAGGAAAGAAAAATTACTACACTAAAATTACAAACTACAGATTTAAAATTACAATATTTGTAATAGTTAAATATTGATAATAATGATTAAGTATTTAAACATTAAATTTAAAAACGCCTTGAGGGACTTCCCTGATGGTGTAGTGGCTTAAGGCTTCGGTGCTGGCGCTGTCGGTACTGCGGCCTGGGTTCGATTCCCAGCGAGGGAAGTAACCACATACCAAAAAGCAAAAAAATAAATAAATAAAACTGGCATTGCACATACAAAGATAAAAAAAACAAAAACGCCTTGAAAAAAAATCACATTAAAGGCACCACACATTAATTCAGCAACTAAACTGATCAAACAGCCTAGATATGGTTTTTATGTTTGGGGAAGTTTTAGAAACATGGCAAATGGATTGTTCTGCAACTGTGTAATGAATTCGTAGAAGAGCAGTTTGGGGAAAGGTTTCATAGCCATGCCCTCACCAATTATCATTCACTAATGTGATCTAATTTTGAAGTGTCTCCTTTAACAGTGATTCAGACTTAACATTGTTCCATAACTATAACATTTTGCATTTTATTTACTTTAGTTGGATGTTTTTTGTGTGTGTTTTGTTTTTTTGGGTTTTTTTTTTTTGCCATTATGGATTATTTTTTGTACCCCTGAACAGCCAAGCATGTACCACCACTTGGGAACCATTGCCAGTGTTTTTTGGATATTGTGTTCTGAGCATGTGTAAGGTAGGCTAGGTATGTGAGTTAGGCATATTAAATGTGTTTCGACTTGTGATATTTTCAACTTAATGATGGGTTTATCAGTATTTAACCCCATTATAAGTTGAGGAACATCTGTATAATACTTCCTTTGGAATTGTGCTAGTAATTGGAATTATGGATTTCAAGTGCCTGGCACATAACAGTGCTCAATAAATACTGTTATAGTGTGCATCAGTCCTGACTATACCAGTATACTCTGCCTGTATTTCAGAACAATCGTCTTTGTTCCATTTGCTAGATTGGTTTCCTGACTCATTTTTAAATTAAATAATCCTGTGATTTCTGATACTGTGTTTATGTACTTCTTAGCTTTTTTTTTTTTCTCTCTAAAAGTTCATTTTATTTACCTTTATTCTTTGATTCCAAGATAGGAGCTTTAGTCTAGGAATCTTTTCTCAGATACTGAAAATCCTAACTTTGGAGCAATGATGGCATCTTAAGAAAACAGAGATCTGTTTCTCTTAAACTGGGCTTAGTTGGCATTCCTGCCAGAGAAGTCTTTATGCTTGATTGTCTTTGATTCCCAAAATGAGTTTAGTGTTAGTTGTGGGAAGAAAACCTCTAAGACATTTCTTGATTACAACCTCAGGGAGAATTTTTTTTTTTTATTATGACCCATTTTTATATGTAAATATTTCTATGTAGATGAAATTCAGAAAACAATATATGTTATTTTGATCTTCTAGTCTCTCTCGTACAGTGGAAAGAAAGTGCTAGTTGTAACCTACTGGATTGATTTTATAACCTACAGTTGTTTAAAAGGTTGATTTAAGAGAATGAAGTGAATGAAAAAAATTATAGTTGTATTGGTAATAAAATTGCCAGTGTTTAACACATTTATTCAATTAAATGAGGTGTACTTGTGTTTACGCTAGTTTGTTTTTTCTTCAGTATCTATTTCAGTGTTGTCAGCTTGTTTCAGATAGTAAATAGTAAAAGTCTTGGTGAATTTCATGGTGCCTTAGAGTAAGCTGGTATTGTGATGATTTACATTTTCAGCTTTTTAAATTGTTTTCCTATCTTGTTTCCAGGTTTTTAAAGTTTTCATCCTCTAATTTATATCAGCAACTACAAATTCCTATTTTATTCTCAAATATTTCTTCTAGTCCATATATATTTTACTGGCCCCACTATCAGATAGTATTAGAAGATTCTGCTGCTTTAGACCTTGTAATAGGGTTTGGAGCCTGTTTGGGGAAGAATACAAAAATAGGTATGTTTCCTTTAAAAAACTGGAGAGAAAGGGGTGTGTGTGTGTGTGTGTGTGTGTGTGTGTGTGTGTGTGTGTTGAGTCACAAGATGTTAATTTAATATTACTAAATAGTGAATTGATACCATGCTGTTGATATGGTAGATCCTTTAGAATGTAGTAAATCTGAGGTTTAGAATTATTTGACCTCTGACTTCTAGAACCTTGGTCTTTATTAAGTAAAATGCCTTTTTAAAATACTGTTAACCAAACAGTGGTGACCAGAATTTTCCTTTGATCCATAAATTTTTCATTCAGTTATAAAAGTAATGAAATACATGAAAACATGTCTCTGTTGAACTGTTGTTTATCTATATCAGAATGCATAAGTTACAGGGTAAGTGCTTTTTGTTTTTAGTGTATTGTCACTTAACATCTTGATAGTCATTTGATTGACTATCAGTGTTCCCATCTGAAAGAAACCAGGTTCTTGAAAGAATTTTAATTAAGGCTAAATAAAAATTGTATGCTAAGAAGCTTACTGGAGAAAGATAGAGTAGGCTTGCACCTTGTTTAATGAGCAGAAGTGTTTTAAAAAATCTGGAGTTAGTGAAAATTTCAGGTTTTCTGTTTATACTTATTTTTGGGGAATATCTCAGATTTCTTGTCAGTTGATAATAGGGTATCCATTATATCTATTGTTACTTGCAGACACTTCCTTAGGGGAGAAAATGAGGATCACTTTTGTAAAGGAATTATGTTTAGAAAAACGAGAAAGCTGCTATCCCAGACTCCTCAACCAGCATCTTTTCCAGCCTCTCTCTGCCTTGAGTAGGGTTCTGTATCCATTCCTTACCAGTAAATTCTGGTCAGGGGAATAGAATAAGGTTGTTGAATATAGGCTTGGGCCTTTCTCCCTAGGGCTCTGGGTGAAATTGGCTTTCTCTCAAATTGGGCTAATTTCTAAGAGATGAAAACCACAGTGTCTGCTACAATCAAGATTTATATCATGTTTATAATTAATCTCTGACCCAGCACAGTGTATTTTATTATGATCAGTTTAAGTCAGTATGAGTATATGGCTTTGTTTTCAGTGGTAATAAAAGAAAACGGTCTGTGTGTTTGTTTAATAATTACATTTTATTTTGAACCTGTCATTTTATGTAACAACATCCTACTGAATGCTCACTATGCCTGATCATTGTCTAAAGCTAAGAATACAGAGATGACTTAATTATGGGCTAAATTGGTCTACCTCTTAGATTGCTTAGATCTGTGGTATATGTAAATTTTCTCAAAGTTAAAATTGGTTTCTTTAGTAGTATTTTTGGTGCTGGCTACATCAATTTATGGTATTATATAAGTATGGATATATAATTTGAGTATTTCTGTCTGTATTTTAGTATTTACTATGTCTTTTCTGTGCTGTTTGACCATGATTTATTACTTTTCAAATTGCGATAGAAATGTAGCTAGGTGTGGTCAGTTTTTCAAGTATATTTCTGATTCATGTGTTCTAATGAGACTTTATTTAAAAGATTGTTTCAGTGGTATGCTTGTTTTCACTGATTTTAAAAATTTCTTCAGTTTGGCTTTGTGTTCACACTTTTTTCTTAGCTTTCATAGCATATTTGTTTAATAAGAACTGGCACAGCACTAATTATTGAAACTATTATTTCTACAGCACATTAATTATAATTCTTAGACTATAGTTAATATATCTAAGAGGACTCCAGTCCTCTATATAAAAATGTAGTAAGAACACAATACTCTATTTAACTCCAATAACATAGAGTATTGTGTTCTTACTACATTTTTATATTAGTGAATGTTTACTATTGTATGACTCATATACTTCAGTATTTGGTATATGACAGTTTGTCCCACTCAATCCAAGAAGAGTTATTTCTACAGTAGTTATAGTTTTATGATTTCTAGCTCTGTAATATTTTCTTGTTATGTCAGCTGATGTTGTGAAAAAGACTCCTCAAGTAAACATGCCTTAATCTATGACTCTAAAGAGAAACCCCAATGGAAGGAGGACTGCTTTTTAAAAAGCAGTATGTTTTGATGTTTTCAATTCTTAGAGGAAAATATAAAGATGTGACAAAGTGATCTTACCTAAGTTTGTCCAAATAAGAGGTACACTGTACATACTTTGCATAAAGTAACTGTTTAGAGCTTTTTTGAAATTGTCAATAGCCTTTAAAAATCTAAGGACAGGTTGAGTATTTTCCCTAGAAAAATGTACATGCACAAAATGTTACTGGAGTTTTAAGGATGTTAGCTTAAGAACTTCTGTTGATATTAGGGAGAAGGCAGACACCCTGAAATTTTTCATTTTTTTACTGATGCTCTGATTGGCAACATTAGAGTAACAGAAAGTACCTAACAGACAAGATGGGAAGCAAAGGGAGAAACAGTGATTTTAAGAGGAAAATATTGGGCGTACTATAAAACTTGTTTTCATTTAAATACACTTTAAAATATACATTAGCTAGGTGTTTTGCTAGGATCCTTTCCAGGTAACACCAGGTGTATTTTGTTGTTCATGAAATTGTTAATGACATTAATAAAATGCATGCCAGGTGGGTAACAATTTGTTGAAATGCTCAATAGGAAGATGTCATCTTAGAGGTGAATCAATGCTAGAACCATTTTGTTTGCGTATACAAAAACCCAGACCACATTTATTTATTCTCAATTATTTTCTCTTCCCTCTTTTCATCCGTTGTTAGCTTGAAGGGTATGAAAGAGTCTTTACAACACCCCTGCTTTTCAGAGTGTGTTTTGTCTCTTATCCAACTCCTACAGCTTTTATAGATTTAAAATAATCTTCATGGAGTTTTGGCTCCCACTAAGGGCTTCTTTCCTATACTGATGTTATGCTGTGGTATAATACTTATCCCCCACCCCACCCCAGAAGTAATTGCTTTATAGTTTTACTGCTTTGTAGTTTAACGAGTTTTGTTTGTCTCACTACATTGTAAGCTTTTTGAGGGCAGTTATGATTATTGTTCGTCTTTGTGTACCCTACAGTAGTGTTTCTCAATTTTGAGTTATGTATTGATCTATATTAAAGTTAAAATTCTCAGACTTCTTCAAAATACATCTGTGGCCATCTCCCAAACTTGAGTTCTTGGTCTTTGTTTTTGTTAGCTTAGCACAATGGTTCTCAACTAGGGTCAGTTTTGCTCTCCAGGAAGCATCTGGCAATGTCTGAAGACATTTTTGGCTGTTACAGTTGGGATGGGGAGTTGCTACTGGTACCCATTGGGTAGAGGCCAGTGAGTCTGCTAAGCCACCTACAATTCGTAAGTGTTATCCCATAACAAAGGATTATATAACCCAAAAATGTGAATAATAGTGAAGTTGAGAAATCCTGTATACCAAGATGTGGTATTTAAGGAAATTTCCTATGAGATTCTAGAAGTAATTCATACACGGCATGTTTATATCTGTTTGTTAGGAAAGGCAGAATATTCCTCATATGTCATATTTTATTTCCCTATCCTCCCCATAATTGGATAAAAATATATTTTTAGGGAGGAGCTCCTACTATGGGCCAAAGCTGCATGCTATTGCTGTTTGTTCTACTTAGCTGATCTTTATTATATTATAAAATATATTTTTATTTCATTGTCACTGTCTTGAGGTTGTCACAACTTCTTTCTTAGATTATTGCAATGACCTTTTTAAAAAATCATTTTAATTTGAGATAATTATATATTGACATGCCATTTATTGTAAGATAATATAGAGATTCCCATGCACCTATAGCCCAATTTCCCATACAGATAGTGTCTTACAAAATTACAGTACAATATTACAAGGGTGTTGACATTAGCATGATCCTATTTAGATTTCCCCAGTTTTACTTGTACTCGTTTATGTTTGTATTTACTTCTATGAAATCTTTCATCGATAGGTTTGCATATCTTACACCACAGTCTATGCAAAATAGTTCTGTCACCAACAGATCACTCCCGTTGACCTTTTATGTAACCACACCCTTCCTTCTCATTCCCTTCCATACGTAACCCGTGGCTACCACTAATTTGATTTTCATTTTGTCATTTTATAATTTCACCAATCCAGAATGTTACATGTTGGCTTTTGTTTTTTTTTTTCCTCAGGATAGGATTGCTTTGGCTATTGAGGTGTTTTGTAGTTCCACACAAATCTGATTTTTTGTTTGCTTTTTGTTCTTTTTTTTTTTTTTAAGCCATCCTTATATTTTCAACTCTATTTGTTTAATGCAAGCTTGTCCAACCTGCAGCCTGTGGGCCGCCACCTACAACCCAGGACAGCTTTGAACGCAGCCCAACACAAATTCATAAACTTTCTTAAAACATTTCTTATGTACGGACCATTTTTAGCTCATCATCTGTCGTTATTGTATTTTATGTGTGGCCCAAGACAATTCTTCCAATGTGGCCCAGGGATGCCAAAAGTTTGGATACCCTAGTTTAAGGTATGTGGTTAGTCAAATTTTGGTTTGTACCAAGTCTGAGAATCTGTTAGATTTAGCTATTATTCTATTAATATTTATTTCTATGTTTCAATTTGTTTTTTTCTTGTTTTTCTTTAATATTTTTCATCAGTAGCCAAAAAAAAAAAAGAAAAAGGAAAATGAAAGAACTATTAGTTTGTGTGCTATTTGTTTTTATTATAAATTTGTATTGAACCCCTGTTTCCTAACATCACCCCTGTAGTAGTATATCATTATCTTTACATTTTGAAGCTTTACCCACAAAATGTAGATTATATTCTATTTAGCAGCCATACCATTGGAGCTTCGAATTAGTTTTACATTTAACTGTATACAATGTTAGTTCTTAGGTTTTTCTAAAGCACAAATTCTCCAAATATAACTTTGTTATTGATGTTTGTTTCTTATGTTTATGAATATTTCAGCAGGAATTTGAGAGTGCTATATTTTAAATAATTTTGTATATTTGAGAACTTAAAAAATATTTATAGGCATTTCTTATACACATCAGAGTGATATACTGGCTAAGTAAAGAATTCTTGACACTTCATTTTCCCATGAACATTGCTATAGATGAGTCTTTCCTGAAACTTTGAGACTAGCCTGGTATTTTCCCTCCCCTATTGGTCATTGCTTTCTTCTGCTTGGATGCATTGAAGATTCTTTGAAGCTTACTAAGTTCAGCATGATATGTCTGTAACTTGATGGTTCACTCCTATTTGTTATTTATCTTTCCTAGTATATGGTGAGATCAGTCTGTAAATTAAGTTTATTATTTCAGAATAGACCTTGAATGTCTTTGTACTTTTTTAATTTTCACAGACAGTATTCCAGATCTTTGGAGTGTGTTGATGAACAAAGAAGATACAAATCACTCTCCTTGTGTGGAGTTTCAGTTGTATTAGGGAGACACCAAAAAATAACACATGAGTAAATTATATAGTGTTACAGGCAGAGAAAGCAATGTAAGATTGAGTGGGAGTACAGGACAGGAGCTAGAGGAAATTGAACAATAAGATTGCAATTAATAGGGCAGTCAATGCGGATCTTGCTGAGAAGGTAAAGGGAACAGCCAATGCAAAACGGTCCTAAGTCAGGAGCATGTCTGGCATGTTAAAAAAAGCAAATAAGCCATTGGGTGGAGGAAGGGAGTAAATGACCAAAGAAAGTAGAGGGAAATGAGGTCAGAATTTAAAGAGGCAGAGTTCCAAGCATGCAGATTGTATGCTTTAGAATCTTGCATACAATCCGGCCTTGTAGGCCATTATTTGTGAAGCCAGTATAATTTTGCTTTGTTGAGAATTGTGGTAGAAATGGGTCCGGGGTGGATTGAGCAGTCAATGCAATAATCTAGATGTGTGAAATGATGATACAGCTTTGTGGACCAGGGAGTTAGCAATGAAGATGGTTAAGTAATACTAGTTATTATAGGTTGTATATATAATATATTTGGCTTAACAATTGAAAGAGGGAGTGAGAAAAAGAGGGATCAAGGATGACTCCTAAGATTGATAGCCTGAGCAAGGGAAAGGAAGGCATTGCCAGCAGCTGAGATGAAGAAGTTTGCAGATACTCTTAGAGCACATTTTAAGGAAATCATCTGGAGTTTAGTTTTGTACATGTTAAGAAAGAAGTATCTCTTAGACATTCAAGTGAAGGTGTCAGGTAGAATGTTTCAAATAAGTCTGGAGTTTAGGAGAAAGAGCAGAGCTGGAAGTAGTAAATTGGGTTATCAGCATATGTATAACATTACCAAGAGGGTAAATATGTATGTTGAGAAAAAAAGTCAATTTTTTGACTGAGACCTGGGGTATTCACAAGGTTGGCGAGGAGGGATGAGCAAAGAACACTAATAAGGGGAGAATGAGTGAGGTAATAGAGGTAGTCTCTTGAAAGTCCAGTAAAGAGTGACTCTTAATCAGGTAAGATAAGAGCTGAGAACTAATATTGCAAAACAATCATTGGTAACCTTAATTAGAACAGATTTAGTGAAGTGATATGGGTTAATAGTCTAATATGAGTATATGTAAGGGAATGGAAGGAGAGGAATTGAAGACACCTAGTATAGATGACTTCAGAATTTGTCAACAAAAGTGGGGAGCAAGTAGCTACAAGGGAGAGGAAAATTGAGACTTCTTTTTAAAATGGGAGCAAAAGGGTATTTTGTTTGTGTGTATCATAGGAATGATACAGCATAAAGATGAACTCTGATGATATTTGCCACTTGATTCTGACCTTTTCAGTCATTGAGTCTTTTACTAAGGAAGTTTTCATTTCTTTAATGTGCTTTTCCCTTCAGTTTCTTTGCATTTCACCTCCTGCTGTCTTATTTCTTCTTTAATCTTTTTTTCAAGAATCCCAATTTAAATTTAGGAAAATAGAGAAGTCCATGTTTTGTTTCGTGGATTGTTTCTTTAAAAGCTTGTCAGCTGCTTTTTGCTACTTAAGATTTCTTGAGTTTGCTGGTTACAAATGAAGCATTAGAGTATTGATGTTTTTGTAAATGTTACTGATTATAATATTTATTTGAGGATGTTACTTAAATGCCCTGGTAGTTTCCTGATACTACTGAAGTGAGAGAGCAGTTTATTGGAAAGAGCAATTTATTTACCTTTTCCAGGTCCTATTTACTTTTGATGGTTTTTAACTGATAATATGATGTACATTATTTGTGATGGAATGTTTATTTTACTATGGGTATGCTTTCACAGAAATGAAATTTGCTTATGTGGCCAGAAGGGCTATGGGCATTTGCATTTAAACAGAAATTAAGATATATATGAATATGGTAATGAATCATTGGATTATCATAAACCAGATCTCATTTTCTCACTGGCACAATTATTTAATGGGGGACTTCATTTCTGACTGTTGGTTGATCATAAGCTATAAATGACCAAATAACTGTACTCATCTTGTATTTCAGAGAATCTTCTTGACATTTTATATTAATAGCATACTGATTTTAGCCTTAGATGGTTTAATTTATGAAATAGATTTTAAATTACATAAATCATTTTGAATTGGAATATATTTATAGCTATAGATCAGCAACAAGGTGATATATACCATAATTATGTAGTTATTCAAAATTAACGTTTAAAAGAACTCCCTGAAGTGATTCTGCTCCATAACTATCACTTATAGAAAAAAGGAATTTATACCTTTTTATTCATCATAAAAGCTAATGCAGGAATATTGAATGATCCAAAATTATCTGCATAGAATTTTCTTTTTAGCATTGTCAGTTAGAAAAATTAATAAAGTCACATACGTTTTTTTATGCTTTTTTTCTCTGTATTATAACTTGACTATCAGGGCAGTTCTGTTAAATTTCCCCTTTAGAGTTTGGCAGAAATTTGATGCTATAAGCTACTTAGTCTTTCATAACCTTAGATTACTAGCTCTGAATCTTGGTATAACTACAGAATTAAATAGCTTGCCCTTGTAACTTTATGGACCTTGAGGGGTATTCCCTGAGTGTATGCCAGAGAATCTCAGAGAATCTACGTTATTTTGCTTCCTTGTCTCCACCCCTGCCCCCCCCCCCATTTTAGTAAAGTATTCAAGATCTTCTTAGATAAAGTTTACACTTTCCTTTCTCCCATAACTCCAACGGTAAGGTTGGAATGATTTCAGAGTCATCTGAGAGTTTAGATTGGTTTCTAAAGAGCAGTGTTAAAAAGAGGATTTCTAAAGAGTTGATTGTAACAGTTAGGACTAGCTAACTAGCTTACTTTTCTTAAAACTTGGTGTTCTGTAGGTGGCATTGCCAGCTGTTGAAATCTTATCTCTTCATTCCTGTTGTTCCTGCCATAGACTAGGCATTGCTATTTTTATGAATCTACCTAAGTGTAATCTTTTCACCACTGTATTCTCTCTCTCAGAAAATATCGACCTTTGCCTCAGTTTTCACTTTTGTAATCAAATGATGCATGCAGCTAGTAGTTTGCAGGCTAGAAAGTACTTCAGTGCTCCTGAGAAAGAGGACTTGACCACTGTATCCCTACCTCAGCTTTGAAATTATAGTCTCTTAATTTTCACTTCTTGCACATTGTTCTGTTTGAGTGGTGGTGGTAGGAAGGATCATTTAAGAAGTAAGGATCTGTACTTGATTTGCTAGGTTAGTTAGTTCTTTAGCCAGATCGAATACTTCAGTGCTTTGTTGTCAGTGTTCCAGACATCTAGTGGTAGTGCAGGTAATCTGTCTTACTAGAGAGTGATGATAATGTATGACGATTTGGAAGTTGGATTTCATGAGCTCTGAAGGTTTGCTAGGTGGAGCAACCTGAAATTGAAATGAAGAAGGGACATAATACATTGGGGATCCATCTGAAGGAGAGACTAATCTAGAAAGAAAGGGATGATTAAGATGATTGTGGTTTTAGGTATTGAAAACTCTGCCTGTGTTCCCTCCCCAACAGACACACTTTTCTGATTCGAAATGGTATGTTTTTATCGTGTTTTTAAGTCAGTAATGATACTAATGACAAATAAGAATAGGTTTTGTTATACCAGAGAAAATACAAATTTGTAAATGAAATTAAACTGGAAAATGTGCAAGGGCTGTCAATAAAAGCTCTTTGACATCTTTGAATTTCTTAAAACTTCATCATCTTCCTATATTTTAGAGATTTTCAACTGGGGGTACACAATAGTCATCTGTGGAGATGTTTACTATGACGTATTCCATACAGTACTTTTCTTAGATTTTTGAGATGTTCGCTCCCTATTTAAGAAATTAATTTTCTTCCAATGCTAGATTGAAGATAAACTGAAAATTCTTATTTAATTTTGTTTTCACCATTGTGAATATGTTTTGTCAATTGCTTATGAAAATTATCTCTAAGAAATAGAGTCAGTAGTTGGGAGGAAAATGAAAAGATAAGGGACAAAAATGATGGGACTAAAAGTTTTTGGAGTTACACAGCTTCATTGGATAATCAGTAATTAAAGCTGTATTATGCTTTTACAAATATAGCCGTACACAAAAACCTCACTTGACCAGCCCCAATGACCAAATAAAATTTAACCGATCACGTCTGAAGTGAACTGAATATTGCTTACTCCTAGTTTTTCCTTTGTGTTGGCATTAAAAATTGTCTTTTCCAATCTACCTAACTACTCAGTTTCCTCTTACGTTCCAAAGGGAACATACTCTAGTCAGCCATTTTTTTCTCTGTCCATTTGTCTTTTCCTTATTGCTCAAGTTGCTGCTTCTAGCAGAATTTGTGAATGAGTCCCATATTGAGGGTCACGGTTGGATGTAGCATTTAAGTATTTCTTTGATACAAAATGTATATTTACATTGCTTAATACTAATGTTATTCTGAAGGAATTTAATTTTAATGGTTTTAACTTGAATACGTTTTCTTACAGCAGAAAAAGAAAACTAAGAACTTCAATCCACCAACACGTAGAAATTGGGAGAGTAATTACTTCGGGATGCCCCTCCAGGATCTGGTTACAGCTGAGAAGCCCATACCACTATTTGTTGAAAAATGTGTGGAATTTATTGAAGATACAGGTAGGATAGAAGTATCATTGAAAGATATTTTAGAATTTAACTTCTGCTACACCAACAGTTTGTCACATGTTCATGATTCATTAAAGCTAAGTGTTGAAAGATGTACATTTCTCATTAGGCTTGTCCTGAGTATTAACTCTGGATATAACCATCTCATATTTGAAAGAAGTTTTGTTGTTGGCTGTAATCCTTTTGTTGGACTTCTCTTTAATAAATGGCTAAGTCAAATGCTAAAATGTGAACTTAATGGAATGTGGAATAACTTGATTATTAAACTGTACTGTTTAATCATAGACAGTTATAATTTAAATAATTTGAATGTTTTCAATATTTTTTAAGTAATGCCATTTTTATAACTCATTTTACACATGAATTTTTCTTTTAAAACCCAGCAATATTTATAAATGTATGAAAGGCAGTTTGGGATGTTACTTTTTATTCAGTAGCACTAGCTCACTGTGATTTATATGGTTTGAGTTGTATTTTTAAGGAGTGTGTATGTGAGGTGGTGAAGAAATTCATGGAATGAAGGGTGAAAAAAACTATTACCTTTCCTTTTCACTACATTGCCCCTTAACCCTAATACACTTTTCAGATCATTCAGTAAGTTTAATTATAACCTTGAAAAAAATGTATTTGCCCTCACATTGCAGCTTTAACTTCTTGTCTGTAAATTTCTTCCCCTGAAGCTGTGTTTTCCATATTGGGAACAAATAATCAGACAGAAACAGGTCTGGATCATAGGCAGGGGTGGGGTGGGGTGGTGATTTAACATTTGGAAGCCACAGTCATGAAGAGTAGCCAGCACGACATTGTTCTTGTGCATGGGCACATTGTCATGCAAAAGCAGCTCCCCTTTGATTCATTTTCCTCTTCTTCACAGATTCTTTTAACTGTTCAGCAGACTGGACTAGTACTCTCTAGTTAATTTGACACCCTTATCCTTATAATCGATCAGCAGGATACACTCCATATCCCCCCCAAGAAAACAGTAGCTGTGATTTTTTAGTCAGTTTGCAACACCTTGAACTTCTCAAGAAATGGCATATTCATTTCATGCCACTGCATAGACTCCTGCTTTGACTCAGACTCATACTGATGAACCCAAGTTTTATCTCCAATGACAGTCTGTTTCAGAAACTCGTGAACACTCAACACACTGTTATTTTTGAAGCAGAGTCACATTCTTGGTACCCATCTTGCACTGACTTTTGCCATCCTTAGATGCTAGTGGAGAACATTTAGAATGGTTGTAGGTGATACTCCAACCATTTCTCCAATTTCATCTTTTTTTATTATGTCTGAGAAAGTGGCCTCAAGGGGCATCCCAGACAGAGGTCGTCTTCAGTCAGTTCTCTGCCTTACTTGAAAAAGCTGTGCTGCTTGTAAAACCATGGATTTCCCAGAGCAGCAGTCCCTATAAACTACGAATGTCTCTTCCCAAATGGTTAGAGGTATTTGCCCTTGTTTTTTGAGGAACTTGATGATGACGTGAAATTCAATTTTATCCATACTTGGGATTTTCTTCACATTTAACGTGCTGCTTTGCTGATATCTGAAAGAACACTGACACAAATAGGCTGAAGTTTGACACACATTAGTTACACAGACTGCCCTAGTTCTGCCACCTCTCTGATAACCCTTCCATTCCACGAATTTAATGACCTGACCTTGAAAGGTCATGTCCTGTATGAACAGTGATAGCTTTACTTCTTCATTTCATATTTGAATACCTTTTTTTCTTTTTCTTGCCTAATTGCTCTGGCTTGAACTAGCTGTTAGTGTAAGACTGCCATCCATAGCTAGTCCTTATTTTAGAGGATAGCTTTCATTCTTTGATCATTATGATGCTAGTTTTGTTCTTTATAAATGTTTTTTAGTATGTTGAGGTAGCTAAGTTCCCTTCTGTATTACTTTCTTGGGGCTGCCATAGCAAAGTGCCACAAACTGGATAGCTTCAAACAACAGAAATTTATTTGCTCACAGTCTGGAGGTTAGAAATCTGAAATCAAGATTTCAGCTGTTCACACACCTGCAACTCTGGGTAAAATTCTTCCTTGCCTCTTCCTGGCTTTTGGTGAGAGGATGTCAACCCTTAGTATTCCTTGGATTGCATCCGTGTTACTCCAGTTTCTGCCTTTAGGGCTCTCTCCCTGTGTGTGTCTGTCTGCTTAAAAGGATACCAGTCATTGTGGCTAAGGAGTTACCCTAGTCCATTGTGCCCTTTTCTTAACTAATTACATCTGCAATGATCCTATTTTCAAGTAAAGTCACTTGGTAGTTTATTGAATATTTTTTATCATGAAAGGGATTAGATTTTGTTAAATGATTTTTCTGTGTCAACTGACACGATCATGTGATTTCTTTTTTCTTTTCATTTCTAAATCCATTTTTATATGTACTCCCTTGCATACCTCCTCAACCCCCACCATGTTATTCACTTGACAAAACTTTAACTTTGGTTAAACTAACTTCCTGCCTACGCTGTGGTTGGACCCGAAATTGGTGAGGGTTGTAGAAAAACAGAAACCATGCATTTCACTTGAAATATATGACCACAAATCTGAGGTAATCATCCCATAATTCCCTGGTCAATTTATTCTCTTGGTCTCATAAAGGATTCTTTTTTTAAATAACTATTTTTTATTTCCTTAAATTTTTAAAAGTTTTGAACTTCAGAAATGTTGCAAGAATAGTATGATTAAGCATCCATATACCTTGTACCTATATTGACCGGTTTTTTCACCACATTTCTTCAATTTTTTTTTGCCCAGCTGTTTGAGAGTACCATATTTTTTTCTTGGTATAAGATTTCCTTATGTATAAGACAACTCCTACTTTTCTAATCCAACATTAAGAAAACCTCTCAACCTGTTACTCCCGTGCATAAGACGACCCCCAATTTTTGGTCTAACGGTTTTAGCCAAGTATCATTGTACACATGGAAAAATAGGGTTAAGTTATGGACAACATGACGCTAAATCTTTTAGCATGTGTCTCCCAAGAACAAGGAGATTTTTTCTACATAAATAATACAAATACCATCTTCAGGATATTTAATTTTGATAAAATCATATTATCTAATATTCTCTCTATATTCGAATTCCCTTCATTGTCTCAGTAATGGAGGGAATTTGAAAGAACAAAAGTGCTTTCAATTTAGGATCTACTCAAGGATCTTGCCTTACATTTCTTGTTATGTCTTTTTAGTTTTGTTTAATTTAGAATAATTCTCTAGCCTTTTTATGTGTTTTCTGAAATCTTTTGAAGATTTTCAGATTTTTCCTTTTCTTTTCCAGAATATTCCTAAATTCCAATTGTCTAATTCCTAGTCAGATTCCAGTTAAACATTTTTGGCTGGAATTCTACATAGAGCTGATGTATTCTTAATACATTACTAGATGCATTAGGAGACAAATGATGTCCTAAAGTACTTTTTATGTTGCATTTTAAATTCTGGGGTTTTAATAACTTTCACAGTGTCCGATAAGTGCTAAAAATTGGTATTATTGACATATGAGTTAATGATTAAAGTGTACCTATTTGTTCTTGATCTAGCAAAGAATTATAAATTAGCCCTTAAAGCATTTCTTTAGATAGTTTTAGTATGCCTACTAGTATGTCTAGCAGAAATTCCTTGAGGTTTTCTAGTATATTAATATTACCAGAAATATAATTGTATTTTATATCATTAAATATAATATATTATTATTTTATTATATTTATAGTTCTGGTATAACAATATTTTGTGGTTTCTAGCTTTGAAGTGTGTTTTTATCTGTTAGCAAGAACATTGCCTTCTTAAATTAGATCATCGTTGGTCTTTGCTAATGCTTTTTAAAAAATTTTTTACACCACAGCGTTAAGACCATAATTTCAATGAGAGTAGGGACCCCTAGCTACTAAAAGTGTCTGTAGTTAAATACTTATTTAATAAATGTTTAAAACAGGAACCTCAGTGCCTTTCAAAGAACCCTGAATGTTTGTCCTTGTGACATTACTTATACATTAATAGTATTTGTTTTTATTTTCCAAACTAGAATTAGCATTTATTTTTTTCTACAAATACAAAGAATGTATGATCATTGAAAAGATGAGAGAATGGAGGCATTTGTGCTATAGTAAGACTTTCCAAAATTGAAGTTTACATATCAACTGAGTAATTTTGCATTATGCTGAGTCACTCAGTCACAATATAAAAGCAAGGATTTTGCATTTTTATAGTAATGGATGATGAACATCATATACAGTGTGCAGGATTTTTTATGGTTATATTAAGGAAAGAAAGGCTATTTGTAAGTGAAAGCTATCTGAAATGCTTTTTTAAAAAACTAAATTGAAACATGACATTGTCATTTTTGTGGTTGAAAACCAGATGTAGAATGCAGAAAAATGAATGTTGTTCAAGTTTGAAGAAACACTCTAGCCCTTAATATTTTTATTTCTCAGGTGAAATAATTACTTTGATAAAATAATCAGCTTTTACTACTACATGTTTACTATTTGTACAGTAAACTTTCAATATATATAAAATAAGTGTGTTAAAATTTAATTTTTAGATTGTTGTGGTGTATATATACAGTTATATTCTTCATTTTACAGCAGAAGAAACTAAGCCCCAGAAAAATTAAATAACTTGTCTGAGGTCATACAATTATATTCTAGCCCAGACCCCACTTACCATTACTGCTTAAGGGTGATTTTTGATAACCAGGGTTGTTTTTTCTCTTAAGGAAAGAAACTGTTTCATAGGGCAGCCTATGTGATTTATCTCTCTATCATATTCTAATATGTTGATAATCATAGTTTATTCTGTAATTCTCTGTTTCTGAAGTCTTTTTATGCTTTTATTGTTATTTTTCTCAGAATAATGCTGTGCCCAACCCCAGTGATAGAAAGCATGCACAGGGAGAACACCACTCACCGTAAAAACAAATGGGGAGGCATTATTCTTTACTGTATTAAATAGAACAAACTAATGTCCCTAGCTTGTTCAGTATGTGACCTTTAGGAAGTCATTTCACCTTTCTGAACTTGCTTATTTTAGATAAAGCCTCTTGCTAGGTATTTGGAAGATGGAATGAAAATGATGCATGTAATATTTGCTTTATGAACTTTTAGTTATTACATGTAAAGAAAATAACAAAATGAAAGATTAGAAAGCTGTTGTTGCTTTTCTCAAATACTAAATACCCAGGGTGCCAAAAAATGTATACATGTTTTAAGAGGTGTTATCTGTATATTACTTTTTGAAGCTGTATTGAATTACAGTGGCAACGTGTAGTGTGACATTCACTCAAAAGGTGGCATTAATCAAATGAATGCCACACAACAGGACAAAGAAAATGATCAAAGCACGGTTGTCATTCAAGGAGCTCAAGACCATTTTGAAGTGGTAGTTGAAATTCGAGAACGTTGTTTGAGTTTCCCCATGTTCTCCTGACTTAACACCCCTTGACTTCTACCTATGGGGGACATTAAAGGATGTGGTGTACCATAGAAAACCACTATACTGGTGGTACTTTGGGAAGAAATTGAAATGGCATGCACAATGATAAAAGTAGACGCTTTGGTTAGTGTCGCTCAGGCAGTAGTTTGCCATAATCAGAAGTGTCTAGATGCTGATGGTAACTACTTTGAGCACCTCTTATAATTGCAGAAGTCAAATGTGACTTATATTCACCTTTTGCTATTCGTATATGTTGAGTATTACAATTTTAATACAGATTTTTTCCTTTCTTAAAATGCATATGCATTTTTTTCAGCACCCTCTGTATTTAGTGGCTAGAAAGTAGTGACATGTTTCAGTTGAGTAAATTCAAGTGAGAATATAAATACTATTTCTGAAGTGTAATTTAAAAGTGGTTTTTGATTAATTGAGAAAAGAGAATACTGCCTTTAGCTTTATTCCTATAGCAGCCTTATGCCTAAAATGTCACCACTGCTAAAAGATTTTTGCTGCATTAACGTATTCTTATGAGCTTTATATGTAGATACAGGTATCTATATCTCTCTCTTTTTCTCTTTGGAGCAATTTTAGGTTTACAGGAAAGCTGAGAGGAAGGTAACAGATTACCCACGTGTACCCTGCCCCATACACGTAAACTCCTCCATCCTGTATTACCATCATCACTCACTAGAATGGTAATTTTTTACAAAGGATGAACCTACACTGACATAACGATCATCATCCGAAGTCCATAGTGTATATTAGGGTTCACTCTTGGTGGTGTACATTCTGTGAGTTTGGACAAATGTAAAATGACACATATCCATCATTATAATAATATGTAGAGTATTTTCACTGCCCTAAAAATCCTCTGTGCTCTGCCTATTCATCTCTTTCTTCCCCCACCACTGGCAAACACTGCTTTTTTTTTGTCTTCATAATTTTGCTTTTTACACTTCATCATTTAGTTGGGATCATAGTGTATGTAGCCTTCCCAGATTGGCTTCTTTCACTTAGTAATAGACATTTGAGGTTCCTCCATGGCTTGATAGTGCATTTCTTCTTAGTGCTGAATATTATTCCATTGTCTGGATAGACAACAGTTTACTTAATCCATTCATCTACTGAAGGACATCCTAGTTGCTACCAGGTTTTGGCAGTTATGAATAAATATTCTGGAAACATCCATGTGCAGATTTTTGTGTGGACAAAGCTTTCAACTCCTTGGGGTAAATAGCAAGGAGTGCAATTGCTGCATAGTGTGGTAAGAGTGTGTTTAGTTTTGTAAGAAACCACCAAACTATCTTCCAAAACACTGTACTATTTTGCATTCTCACCAGCAATGAGTGAGAGTTCTTATTTCATATCTTCTCTAGCAATTGCTGTTGTCAGTGTTCTAGATTTTGGTCATTATGAGAAGTATGTAGTGGTATCTCATTGTTACAATTTGCAGTTCCCTACTAACATAGGATGTGGAACATCTTTTCATATGTTTATTTGCCATCTGTATTGTATATCTTCCTTGGTGAGGTGTCTTAAGATCTTTCACCCATTTTGTAATGGAGTTCTCTTATTACTGAGTTTTAACAGTTCTTTTTGTATTTTGGGTAACAGTCCTCTATCAGATGTGTCTTTTGTAAATATTTTCTCCCAATCTGTGGTTTGTCTTCTAATATCTTGACATTGTCTTTCACAGAGCAAAAGTTTTGAATTTTAAAGAAGTCTAGCTTATCAATATTTTTTTCACTAACTGTGTTATTAGGTCATTTGGTGTTGTGTCTAAAAAGGCATCACCATACCCAAGGTCATCTAGGTTTTTTACTACATTATCGTCTACAAATTTTATAGTTCTACATTTTACATTTAAATCCATGATCCATTTTAATTTCATTTTTGTCAAGGGTGTAAAGTCTGTGTCTAGATTATTTTCTTTTTTTGTTTGCATGTCCAGTGTTACTTGCACCATTTGTTAAATAGACTATCTTTGTTCTATTTATAGCCTTTGCTCCTTTTTCAAAGATTAATTGACTACTAATAGGTATCTGTTAATATTCCTGGGCTTTCTGTTCCATTCCATTCATCTATTTGCTTATGCTTTCGTTAACACCACACTGTCTTGATTACTGTAGCTTTATAGTAAGTCTTAAAGTTGGATAGTGTCAGCCTCCCATTTTGTTCTTCTTTTGGAATACTGTGTTGACTTTAGGTCTTGACCTCTATATAAACTGTAGAATCAGTTTGGTGACATCTATAAAATGACTTGCTGGGAATTTGATTCAGACTGCACTGAATCTATAGATCCAGTAGGGAAGAAATGATACCTTGACACTATTGTGTCTTCCTATCCATGAACATGGAATATCCATTTATTTAGTTCTTCTTTGATGTCATTCATCAGTTTTATAGTTTTCCTCGTATATATCTTCTGCATATTTGTTAGATTTATACTTAAGTATTTAATTTTGGGGAGTGTTAATATAAATGGTATTGTATTTTTATTTTTAAATTCCATGTGTTCATTGGCATATAAGGAAAGCAGTTGACTTTTATATCCTTGTATCCTGCAGACTTGCCATAATTACTTACTAGTTCCAGGAACTACTTTGCCTGTTGATATTCTGTGTAGATGATCATGTCATTTGTGAAAAGTGATAGTTTTATGTTTTCCTTCCCCCTCTGTATACCTTTGTTCTCCTTTTCTTGCATTATTTTTTAGCAAGGACTTTCAGTACAGTGTTGAAAGGCATGGTAATAGGGGACATCCTTGCCTTGTGCTTAATCTTTGTGGGAAAGCATTGAATTTCTCACTGTTAAGTATGATGTTAGCTGTGGGTTTTTTTGTATATAGTCTTTATCAAATTAATGATGTTCCCTTCTATTCCTAGTTTTCTGAGCTTTTGTCATGAATAAGTGTTGGATATGCCAGATGCTTTTTCTGCATCTCTTGATATAATTGTGTATTTATTCTTTTTTAGTCAAGGATATAATGGATTACATTAATTGATTTGTGCATATTGAACCAGCCTTGTATACCTGGGATAAATCTTACTTGGTCGTAGTGTGTAATTCTTTTCATAATTTTTAAATTCAGTTTGCTAATACTTTGTTGAGGATTTTTGCGTCTATATTCAAAAGAGGTAACGGTCTGTAGTTTTCTTGTGTTGTCTGTTGGGACTTAAAGCTTTTTTAGCATGTGAAAAATCTCACTTCACTTAGCTTGAGGTTCATGAACTCATTTACACCAGCTATTGTTTTAAGACTTGAAATAGCTGGTCTGTTGAACTGTATACTGTGTCATATCAGGGACAATATTTTGTATATCTTACGAGGTTAGACAATTATTAATTTCACACACTCATCCTAGGAAAAGTGCTACATATCTTATTGCTGAGTATCACTGCACTCACCTTCGAAGTACTCCCCTTGGGAAGCTATGCACTGACGCCAGCGCCTAGTCCACCAGTCAAAGTAGTTTTGGAACTTTCTTCTGGAATGACCATCACAGCTGTCATCATAGCCAAAATCTGACAGTTAGTTTGTGAACTTGCCACCGTGTACTTACGTTGGCAGCACTATACAAATAACTCAGTAAGATGTCATAACCTTGGCACTTTTTCTAGAATGAGTTTGCAAAATTAATTGTCCAACCTCGTATATCACACATGCATAATATGTAACACATAGTAGGCATTTTATTAAGGAACACTAAATTCTATTTCAAATCAAAACACGTCTCCTAAGTTCATATATATTTTCCATCTACTAAGTACACCTTTAATTTCAACAGGTAATAACCATCTTATTTAGTGTTGATTTTATTTATGCATATTCTGTTTTATATTTGATTTGGGGTTTAGGCTATCACATCTATGAGAATAATTCTCAGATCTTTTTCTCACACCCTGGTGTTTTCCTGTATTCCTGACTGCCTACTGAACATTTGGGTATGATATCTTGGACTTAAGATTAAAATTCAGTTCACCCCAAGCCACTTCCTTCTCGTGTGTGTGTGTGTGTGTGTGTGTGTGTGTGTGTGTAAATGCCATGGTCTTTTTCCTGGTTAACACAAGCAAAAGTATTTCAATAACATGACTCTTCTTTTACTCAGTGTTGCCACATACCATTAATTGATAAGCGTTGCCTTTTCTTAGCAATATTTTTTCCTTACATCTGTTTTCACCATCATATTAAGATCTGTTATATGCCATTTGTACTGTTGCTACTTCTGACCTGGTTGTCTTCCTATCCCTAGATGTCTCTCCTACTTAAAAATATTGAATGCTTAGGGGGAAAAATAGATTTAAATTCCATAGCCTAGGAATTAGGGCTTTTTTGAATCTAAATTATTTTGGTCATAAGAAACCAAAGGCAAAAAACATATACTTAATTGTAATAAAAGGTATCTTATGAAACCAAGAGCATCTAATCCCAATGAACTAAAACCTGGGTAGTGTTATCATCTCTGTTTTTCTTTGTTCTTTTCTCTCTCTAGATTCACCTTGTCTGTTCACAAATCCTAGATTTTTATGTCTCACTTTTAACCACATGCTGAGCTTAACCAGATGTCTTTGAATCCCAATTTCAAATTTCCAGAAGGGAGAATCTGATGAGTACAACATAGGCACCATACTGGCTAGTCATTTCTTCATTTAACATTGCCAAATCAAATTATTTAATTTTTTGATAACTGATTATTGCAAAATATGTTTTACTATATTTAAATGCATGTTGCATTTACCTTCAGTGGTCCTTACATTTATATCAAGGAATAACAATGCACTTTTAATTTTGTAGCATCTAGTTTGAATCAGCTTATATGCTACCAGTGCTTGATATTTTTTTCCCTACATGTTGCTTTTAACTTTTTGTTGAGGTAAAAATCATATATGAGGTCTGTCTGGAAAAAATCCAGCCATTGTCAATATAACGAGAACAATTTGCACATTGGTGTAACCTGGCAGACAAGGAGAGTGGACTGTAATGTGCACGAGTGAACAATGACAACTTCACTCTACTAATCAGTGGGGGCGCTAGTTGCCTTGAGTGAAAATGTGTACTAGCTGGCCGTCACATTTAAAATGACTGAGCGGGTAGAGCATCAAATTTTGGGTTAAGCTTGAACATTCCACTTCAAAAACTATTCAGATGATTCATAAAACTTTTGGGGATGATGCATTGAATGCTGCACAAACACTTTAGAGATGGTCAAGTATCTGTTGAAGGTGATCTGCGTTCTAGAAGACGTGCAGCAAGCAGGATATCTGAGAATGTGGAATGTGTACAGGCTGCAATCAACAAAGATTGTGATTGACAGTCCGAGAACTAGAAGCTGATCTGGGGATTCCAAAAACTACTGTGTCTGAGATGTTGATGCAGGATCTTGGCATGAAACATGTCATGGCAAAAATTTGTTCTGTGGCTTCTGCTGCCAGAGCAGAAGGAACATTGTGCTGTGGTTACTAATGACTTGTTTCAAACTGCTACCAGTGAACCAGATTTCTTTAAGAAGATAATAACTGGAGATGAATCATGGATCTATGGCTGGGATCCGGAAACGAAAGCTCAGTTGTCCCAATAGAAGTCACCTGGTTCTCCATGCCCAAAGAAGACACAGCAAAGTAGTTGCAAGATCAAGACCATGTTAACTGTTTTTTTATTGGGAAGGTGGTGTTCATCACAAGTACACTCCTCCAGGCTAAAAATTAACAAGGAGTACGAGTATTGCCTTAATGTTCATCATTGCTTGAGATATGCAATATGACGGAAGTGGTTGTAGCTATGGGCAACTGGTGATTGGCAGCTTCATCACAACAACACGCCTGCCCATGCATCACATCTGGTGCAGTTTTTTGGCAAAACATCACATCACCCAGTGAGATTCAGGAAAATATGTGAGGCAATAAATGGTGACTCCAACGAAAGATTTTTGTAGTGTTTTGAACAGTGGAAAAGAGGCTGGGAAAATTGTGAGGTCTCAGGGTGCCTACTTTGAAGGAGACTGAGGTGTCATTGTTCTATGTACAGTGAATTGCCGCTGAATTGTATAAAGGCTGTCTGGAAAAAAACTGGCCATAAATGCCTCTTATTTTTCATGTTACATGGCTGGATACTGTCCGACAGCCCTCATACAATTCATTGGCATTTAGTACATTCACAGTGTTGTGTAGCCATCACCTACCTCTGCTTAGTTCCAGCATATTTCATTACTCCAAAAGGAAATCTTGTGCCCAAAAAGCAGTCACTCACTCCTCATTCACCTTTCTCACAGCCCCTGACAACCATCAGTCTGTTTTCTTTGTCTATAGATTTGCCTATTTTGTTTATTTCATATAACTGAAATAAAATATATGTGACCTTTTATGTCTTGCTCTTTTGTTAAGTGTAATGTTTTTGAGATTAGTCCACATTATAGCTTGTATCAGCACTTCATTCATTTTTATGACTGAGTAATACTCCTTTTAATGGATATACCTCATTTTGTTTATCCATTCATCCATTGGTGGATATTTGAATTATTTACACTTTTCAGCTATTGTATATGAATAGTGCTCCTATGCACATTTATGTACAATATTTCTTTGAATACCTGTTTTAAGTTCTTTTGGATATATGCCTAGGAGTATATAAAACTTTTTCAGGCAGAGGCTGTACCATTTTACATTCCTCTCAGCGGTGTATTACTTTACATTTCTCCACATCCTCATGAACACTTGTTATTTTTCATATTTTTATTGTAGCAATCTAATTAGGGTGTGGAGTGATACCTCTTTCTGGTTTTGGTTTGCACTTCCCTAATGACTAAAGATGTCAAGCATTTTTTTGTATGCCTGTTGGCCATTTGTGTATCATCTTTGGAGAAATGTCTTTTCAAATCTTGCCAACTTTTACATTGGGTTGTCTTTTTCTTCTTTGGTTTTGGGAGTTCTTTATATACATATTCTGAGTACTAGACCCTTATCAAATAAATGATTTGCAAATATTTTCTCCCATCTTAGAGGTTTTTTTTTTTATAATGTCTTTTAATACAGTTTTGATGAAATCCACTTTACTTTTACATTGTTCCTCACATATTGGTGCCATATCTAAGAATCCCTTGACAAATTCAAGGTCATGAAATTTTTACCCCTATTTTACCTCTAATAGTTTTATATATTAGCTTCTATATTTATTAAGTAAAGTCATTAGAAATTAGGGATAATTCAACTTCTTTCCTTTACATTTTGGATTCCTTTTATTTATTTTTCTTGACTATTGTAACTAGAAACACTAGTATAATGTTTATTTAGAAGTGACAAAAGCCTCTTTTCTTGTGATTCTCTGTTTTTCTATTTTGTTTTGTTTTTATTCATTTTAATTTTTATTATTTCCTTTATTCTGCCAGCTTTGAATTTGTTCTGCTCTTCTTTTTCTATTTCCTTAAGGTTAACCTAAGCTTAAAGTTGAAATTTTCTTCTTTTTTAATGTAGGCATTTACAGCTGCAGATTTCCTTCTGACCACTGCTTTTGCTGCATCCTGTAGGTTTTGGTATGTTCTGTCTTCCTTTTTCTTCATTTCTCAGTATTTTTTAATTTTACTTTCACCTTTGATCCATTTACTGTTTAATAGAGTGTTGATATTAATTTCCACCTATTTGTGCCATTTTCTTTTGTTAATTATTTGTAGTTTCATTTTTTTGTGGTCAAGGAACATACTTTGTATCATTTCACACCCTTTAAATGTATTTAGACTTGTTTTGTGACCTAACATCTAATGTGTCCTGGAAATGTTCCATGTGCATTTGAGAGGAATGTATATTGTGGTGGTGTTGATTGGTCGTGTTACCCTATGTTTATTTGGTTTGGTTGATTTATAGTACTGTTCACATTTTCTGTTTTCTTGGTGATCTTCTGTCTCGTTACTATTCATTATTGAAAGTGAGTTCTCAAGTTTCCAAACTTTGATAGTTGAACTACATCTCCCTTCAATTCTGTCAGTTTGTGTATTTTGGGGCCCATCCTATTATCAATGTATAGTGTCCTTCAGTGTCTGTTACAACTATTTTTGTCTTAAAGTCTTATTTTTTCTGAAATTAGGGTAGCCACCCAGCTATTTGGCTACTATTTACATGGAATGTATTTTCTCATCCTTTTACATTTAACGTATTTGTTTGTTTGGATCAATAGTGAGTGTTCTGTAGATTTCATATAGTTGGGTTGTGTTTTTTTTAATCCATTCTATTAATCTCTTTTTTAATAGGAGAGTTTAATCCATTTACTTTTAAAGCAATTACTGATGAGAACTTAATCCTGTTACTTTCCTCTTGGTTTTATGTCTTAAACCTATTGTTTGTCAATTCTTTATTCTTTCTTTTGTCATTTTTTTTCCCTAATGCTACCTTTTGGGGTTTACAATTAACACCTTAATTTTACAGCAATCAGATTTTAATTAAAAACTTTGTTTCGATATATAAAATCTCTGCTCCTTTACAACTCTGTCTCCTATCTCTTACCTCATTATGTTTTTATTATTACAGACTACATCTTTATGCATATGTGCCCGTTAACATAGATTTATCATTATTTTAAATGCATTTCTTTTAAATTATATAGGAACCGAAGGAGATATTACAAATCAAAAATACAATGCTATTTCTGGCTTATACCTGTGCAACTACTTTTACCTTTGTTATTTGTTTATTTTGTATGGCTTCAGATTACTGTATGATTGACTTTCATTTCAGCCTGGAGAAGACCCCCATTAGCATTGATTGTAGGGCATGTCTACTAGTGATGAACTCCCTTAACTGTTGTTTATTATTTAAGAATGTCTTAACTTTTACTTCATTTTTGAATGATAGTTTTGTCAGATACAGAATTCTTAGTCGATAGTTTATTTCAGGATTTTATATCATCCTTCTGCCTTCTCACTTACTTTTTTTTTTTTCCTGAAGAGGAATAGGCTATTAATCTTACTGTAGATTTCTAGGATACGATGAGCTGCTTCTCTTATCATTTCAGTGTAACTCTATTTGAGAGTTCATCAAGCTTGTAGTTTGTTGAACTTGCAAGTTAGATTTGTATGTTTCTTTTTAATTTTTAGGAAGTTTTCAGCTATTATTTCTTCAAATATTCTCCTTTATCTCCTTTTTATCTGGGGAAAGCCTTTATTGCATACATTAATATGTTTGATGGTGTTCCAGCAGTCTCTTAGGAGCTGTTCATTTTTCTTCTTTATTTTCAGTTTTTGCTCCCAGACTGGATAATATCAATTAACCGCTCTTCACTGATGGTTTCTTTCTGCTTGCTAAAAATCTGCTGTTAAACCTCTCTGGTGAAGCTCCAGAATTTCTCTTTAGTTCTTTTTATAATTTCTGTGTATGTATTGATATTCACCAGTTAAGTCATTGTTATTTCTCCAGTTTCCTTTAGTTCTTTGTTCATGGTTTTCTTTAACTTCTTCTGGATTTTTAAAACAGTTGCTTTAAAGTCTAGACTGGGTTTTCTCATGGATGGTTTCTATTAATTTGTTTTTTTTTCCCTTCTTAAATATGCCATCCTGTTTTGTCTCTTTCCATGCTTCTTAATTTTTTGTTAAAAATAAAAGGTTTTGGGGTTCCCTGGTGGTATAGGGGTGTAGTGACTAGGCTTTGGTGCTCTCACTGCCATGGCCTGGGTTCCATCCCTGCTCAGGGAACCAACCAAAAAAAAAAAAAAAAAGAGAGAGAGAGAAAGAAAAAAAAGAAAAGGTTTTGCACATTATAATATGTCATCTCTGAAAATCAGATTCTCCCCCATCGTCAGGGTTTGCTGTTGTTTATTTACTATGTCTGCTTGTTCTGTGAGTTTTCTAATCTATTTTTTTAAACCCTATTTTCTTACATTTGTGGCCACCAAAATATGTATTCCATAGCTTAGTGGTTAGCTAGTGTTTGACACTTCCCTTAAATGCCTGGAGCCACTGGAAAAAATTTCTTACCAACTCTTTGCAGATTGGTTTTGTATTGGGGCACTAACCACAATTCTTTTGAGAACATCTGCATTGCTCCCTCTGGTACTTGGAACCTACACCCAGAGTACTTACTGCCAGCCTCAAGATTGTTACCCATCTGGGGTGTACAGGGTGGTAGGTAGGCAATTTAAAGCTTCTTTGTTCACCAAGCCTTCTGGTTTTTGTGTGTGTTTTTTGTTTTGTTTTGTTTTGTTGTTGTTGTATTAGATTCCAGAGTCCTGCAAAAGTTGATTTCTGATACTTTTTGACAGCTCAGTAGTTTCTTTTATGGGGGGAGCCAAATTGTGAAATTCCTATCTCCATTTTGGATTTTTTGTGTTTTTTTTGTTTTTTTTGTTTTTTTTTGCTGATGCCATTCTCCATGGATATATTTATCTAATTTAAGGATTATCTATACACCTTATTTGTTTACCCTTTGTAATTTATTTTATGATTTAATTATTTCGACCTGAAGGTATGTAGAAACAAGCAGTAAAAACCTAGTATATATTAGCCACTCAAATAGAACCCAATACCATTTTAGAGCTTTAGATATCAAGAATGGTTAGTTACCTAATAAAAGAAAAATGATGATGATACCTGGTTAGAAGTATCATTTTAAATTTCTAAATTTTTATATCTAGTTTTGGAATATAGGGATGGATTTCTAATGCCTTTATTGCTTGTAGGCTCTGAATAGATAGTTTGTGTGATTTGTCTAAAACTTGGATAATTCACATCTAGGTAATCGAGTTAGTGTTTTTGTTTCTTAATTTTTTCACATTATTCACTTATTAGTGAATAGAAGGCAAGATTTTTGGCATAGATGATTAAGTACCTTAGAATTTTCACTTAGAGGGGTTCCAAGGTGATGTGGTTGCTAGGCTTCGGCGCTCTTAACGCCACAGTCCAGGTTCGATTCCTAGCCAGGGAACTACCCCCCCCCCCCAAAAAAAAAAATTGTTTTTTTTCACTTAGTAGATAATATTAAAGGTTTATCACTATGTCAGGGTTTCTCAGCCTCAGGACTACTGACATTTTGGGCCACTTAATTTTTTATTAAAAGGACTGTCCAGGATGTAATCTAGGTGTATTGCATTTGGTGATCTTTTCTTTTTTAACACCTTTATTTCAGAAGAGTTTTTCAGCCTGTTTTGTCTTTCTTTTTTTTTTTTTTTTCTTTTTTATTTATTTATTTATTTATTTTGATTTTAAATCATTTTCATTGTTAGACTTATTGGGGTGACATCTGTTAGCAAGGATTACATAGGTTTCAGGCATACAATTCTACAGTGCATTGTCAACTTGATTGTCTTTCTTGACTTTGAAGCTGTGATCAGACTTTCAACCACTAGTATTTGGTCTCCACTGATGTCTTTTCCCCTGCTGTCATTTCTCCTGTGTTTATTGGTTGGCATTTTACTGTTCGAATGAACTTTTGTTTGTCCTTCAATTTGAGTTTGTCTGATGTTTCCTCATTATTAGATTACAATTAATTATGTTTGTTAAAAAATACTACTATAGTGATGTTACTATCCTCCTGAGTGCATCATACCTGTTGAGATAGGATGTCAGTTTGTCCCAATATGGGTGATAATAATTTTGATTATTTGGTCATGTCTGCCAAACTTCTTTACTGAAGTTAAAACTTTGGATTTATAACTTACTGTAAATTTATTTATATTGGTATGGACTCATGTACTCTTATTGTATTCAATGACTTATAATCCATTCATATCCTTTAAAATATGTCTGCATAATTCTTTAGGCACTTCATTACTTATCTGGCTCAGTATGTACTAGGCTTAGGTAATTTACACTTTTTCTGATTCAGCCTTGAAATCAGTCTTTTCTTCAAAGAGCTTTGGCTTATTTTGGTAGAAAATTGTATTTATAATAGAAACCATTATTTTTTACCTCTTCTGAACCCTCTTGGCAGACAAAGCTAGGAAATAAATGTTTGTATATACTTACTCGTATTTCTACAACTATCTATAATTAAAAACCATGAGGTTATGCTAATACTTTCAATTTCAATCCACAAAAGTATATTTTAGTTCTAATCCACTTCAGTTATTTGTAACTCTCTTCTTTAGCAATGAAAATCCTTGTTCCCTTTATCCTCACATATTTGCTCCTTTACCCAAGTTTAGCGTACATACCACTCTAGATTGGTAACCTACTATTTTATTTCTAAGGTCCAGTTACATAGATTTAAGTGTACCAAATTTAAGAGCACAGTTAGATGAGTTATGACAAATACCTACTCCTGTTTAATCTATACACCTGTCAAGATACAGAATATTTTCATCACTCTTTGTCTCTTCCCAATTAAATCTTCCAAGCATCAGAGATAACCTATTTTCTGATTCCCCCCCATAGATAATATTGCCTGATTTATAATTTCATATAAATGGGATTATACTAAATAAATTCTTTTGTGTCTGGCTTCTTCCATTCATCGGAGATTAATCCATTTTGGCTATATCAGTAAATGTTTATAACTTTTAAAAATAGAACTTTGGCGCATGAAACTTTTGTCATTTTTCCCTCCCTTTTATGTCCAAAGATTTCTGAATTTTGACTTCCCTCCCTGCCCCAGTATAAGATACATTCTGTTCCTCTTTCATATCTTTATACATTCTTTGTAACAAATAAAATAATTGTAACCAGGTAAAAAATTAGAAGGAATTAATACATTCTCCCTTGCAGAGGCCTTGACATTGGTCCAGGAGTAAGTTTGACAGAATCCTTTCCCATTGATTCTTTTTTCCCCCAGTGATCAGAATACAAATGCCTTATCAAGTTGTCTTTTAGAAGTGCTTAAGGTACTTCCCACCAAATATAGAGATAACAGATATAGACACTTGGCCAATGACAGAAATGTTAGATCTTTATTTCAAGTGTGTTTATAATTGCTTTTGTGATGGCTTCTTTAAAATCCTTGTCACATAATTTCACAACTGACATTTTTGTGTTTGTGACTGTTAATTGTCTCTTCTCATTCCATTTGAGATTTTCTTGGTTCTTGGTAGGATGGGTGACTTTAGTTTTATTACTATTGTATCCTGGACATTTTGGATATTATGCTATGAGTATTGGATCCTATTTAAATCTCATATTTTAGCTTCTCTGACACTGCATCATCGGGGAGAAAAGCTTCCATTACTGCAAGGTGGAAGAAGTAGTCCAGATTCTCAACTTGGTCCCCACTGGCTTCTGCTGACACTACCACAGTGGGAAGGAGAGGGTTTCTCTTTCCTTGGGGGTGGAGTGGAAGTTAAGGCTCTCAACTCAGCACCTGCTGAACACTCCAGGAATGTAAACAGGCACCTTAGTTACTACTGGGTAGAGGTGGCAATCTAGTCTCCTCACTTGATCACCATTAATGCAGGAATTTCATGATGTTTGTTTGGCTGGATTGGGTGGTTATAGTAAAAAATGTTTGTTTTGCTTGCTAAGCTGTACCTTACCTAATTCTTCCATTAGAGAGAGCAGGCTTTTCTTGTTGTTTCTGGTTTTCTGTGTGTTTTGTTTTTCTTTTTTACAAACTATGTTCAGTGGTATTTCTGGGTTGCAGGCTTCTCTGCCTAGTCCAGGATATGTAGACAAAAAGAAAACCCAGAGAACCCAGTGTCATGTTGTTCTTCAAGATCCAGAATCATTAGCTACACCTTCTCTCCACCATTCAGAGTGTTTTGATGTTTGTTTTTTATATATTGAGTGCAGGAAGGGGGAAATGTGTCCTTTCATTTTGCGTGGAACTGGACATCCTAAATGGTTTAAAATAAAAGTCCATTCATTTGTTTTAAATAAGTGCTCAAAAAAATTTAATTCTTTAAAATATTCTACCACTATATTTTTGTAAGTCATTAAGATAAAGTATATACTTTCATTGTAGATACATATGTACATGTAAAAACATGCATATTTCTTTATTCTTTTAGGATTATGTACTGAAGGACTCTACCGTGTTAGTGGGAACAAAACTGATCAAGACAATATTCAGAAGCAGTTTGATCAAGGTAAGAAGATAATTACATACAATAAAATTTTTGTTTTATTGTTTTCCTTATTGAAATTTTATGGTAGGAAGATGGATTTTAATTTGCAAACCTTCTAAGGATATGGGTGTTGAGGGGAGAGAGTTTTGAAGTGGAATTAGAAGTATTTAATAGAATAGATAACCATGGTCAAGAAACAGTAGAGCTATAAATTTGTTCCCAAAATTGGAAAATCAACAAATTGACTTATGATACATTGGCAACTTTGTATATCTTAGATAGTACTTATTTTAAAATGCAATTAAAATTTTTTTTCTATAATAATTGGGCCAGCTAACAATTAGGAGTTAAAGCTGAATTCTCTACTTATGTTAAAGTAAATTATATGTGAGATTAAGGTTTAAATGCAAAAAATGAAAACTGCAAGTACTACGGAGAAAAAATGAGTATTTTTATAGTCTCTGAGTAGGGAAAGGCCTAAACTTGATATAAAACCTGGAAAGTGAACAAGATGATAAACTGTACTACTGAAAAATGTAAACATTCTGTATGAGACAGTGGATAAAACATAAAATCAGGAGACAAATTATAAACTTGGGGAAAGTGTGGAATATCTATGATAGATTAAGCAATTCACATCAGAAGAAAGCAACTGACAACATAAATGAAAATACACTGCCTCTATCAGTTATAAAGAAATAAAAATTTAAAAGATTGTATTTGTTGTTTTACTATCAGAGTGAAAAAGATTGTTGGTAGGGCATAGGCAAACCAGTATGTTGTATATTGTTAGTTGTGGGTTCCTTTTGGGAGACACTTCATGAATATCTATTAAAACTCAGGTAGTTTTGCTAGAGAAATTCAGTTTATAAATATTTATGTTACAGAAGTCTTTGTGTAAGCATACAAAGATGCACTTAAAAAGGCTTTCCTTGCAGCCTTTTTTGTAATTCTTTTTTTAAAGGAAGGGGGACTACTCATGTATTTATAAGAATATTAGACAGCCATGTAAAGTAATTTAGTATATGTATTAAAATGGTAAAACATCAGTTGTTGTGTGGTGTATGTTTGCCTTGCTTTGAAAGAGTATTGTTTCATATATTAATTCATTTAAAAAATATTATGTTAGAAAAAAACTACTTAAACTTCATAATATCAAATTGGTATAATTTCATTTCCAGTAACGAAGGTAAGGGTAGTCAGTAGTCAGTCCCAGGGCCTTTTGAATTAGTCTTTCTGGTTTTTTTTTCTGGTTCTGGCATTTAACTGTCTTTGTGCCCGAGGGAAGTTATTCTTTCTAAATCTCAACTTCTTCATACCTAGAATGGGAGTGAAAAGAGTTCACTGTGAAGAATAATGAGATAATGCATGTGAAGAGTTTTCTGTGCCAGGAACCATATTAAATGTTCATTGGGTAACTGTTACAAGGAATATAATAGTTTTAAGGAGATAAGCTTATTAGTACATAAAAGTTTATCATAGTGTATTTATAATGTTTTTAAATGAAATAATTCTAAATGTTTAGTGAATGTTAAATCTAGGGATTATTTTGTAGCCATTAAAATTACTTATGTAGGGTAGAGTGTTTAATGATTGGTGAATCTTTATTTGGGATATATGTGTGTTCTTAGTCTATTTTTGGAAATTTTCTGCAAGTTTGAAATTGTAATTAAATATTACTAAGCCCTCAAAAAAGTTTTCAAATTTTAATAATCTGTGCAATACCTTAAAAATGAAATCCATTATAAAATGTATATCTGATTTGCGTGTGCGTGTGTGTATTAGAAAAGTGTTGAAAGGAATTATAAACAGTGATTGTCTCTGGGTGATGGGGTAATTTTTATTCTTTTTTGTGATCTGTATTTTTACATTTTCTATCATATTCATTATATTTATAACAAGGAAAAATTATTTTTAATAGAAAATTAACCTTATGATACACTTTTCGTATGTTTCGTTTTTTTTAAGTTAGAACTTCACTGTGTTTCTATTTAAACTTCTGTATTAAAAATTTTAGGGGTGTTCCCTGGTGGTGTAGTGGTTAGGCTTCAGCGCTTTCACCGCTGCGGCCTGAGTTGGACCCCCTCCCCGGCTCAGGGAACCAACCAAAAAAAATTTTTTTTAGGTATAAGTTAAAAGGTGTACATTTGAATTTATATGCGTAATTCCCATCTTTTGTCTTACTGTTTACTTATGGCCTCTTTTAAATAGCTTATGAAAAAAAAAGTTTTAAAAGAAGGTAGATATTAATAAAAGCTAGTGTTCTTCAATATATTAATATAACTAACAGCATTTTTTTATTGTAACAAAAAAATGCTTCATAGCTTGGTTCTCTCTTCCCTTACCTATAAGTTTATATGAAAACAGTGGAGGAGAGATAAATCACACTGTAAAGAAAGGTGGCCGATGAGAAGACTTAAATATCTTTGGGTCTACAAGTAGTACTTGTTTAGCGTACTTCTATCATAAATTAAAATTTTATTATATAAATTAATATTTTAATTTTTGTTTTGTAGATCATAGTATCAGTCTAGTATCAATGGAAGTAACAGTAAATGCTGTAGCTGGAGCTCTTAAAGCTTTCTTTGCAGATCTGCCAGATCCTTTAATTCCATATTCTCTTCATCCAGAGCTATTAGAGGCAGCAAGTAAGTATAAGTCTTCTTTTTTTAAGAGGGATGATAGTTTTCTATATTGATTGGTATGTGTTAAAATCAGCCATGCACATTCAAGCTAATAAAAATTCAGCTTATTAGAACTGTTTCTTAAAGGTATTTTTCTCTCAATAAATAACATCAAGAATCCTGGGGCCAACCCCAGTAATATTTAGTTTTAGCTAGACTCCTAGGTGACTCAGTGCTGCTGGAAATGTAAAGATCATTGTGCTAGAAGTTTGATAGTTGTGTTTTTTCATGTCCAATTAACTTTGGCCTCATGTCTAAAGTCATTTTTTGAAAAAGGAAGACTGGAAAATTGGTACTTATTCAGTATTTATTTCTATTTTGGCATCATTCATCCAGATGTTGCTATTAAACAAATATTCATTGTTAATCTGAAAATGATACAGAAGATCTATTTTAGTATCAGTTAACCTAGTGCTTAATCTGCATTGTGTTCTCAATGTCTAGGTATTTCTCTTTACTATTTCCTTTTGATTGCTGGTCTTCAAGTTCTTTAAAGTGAGACTACTTTCATAAAATTTAATGTTAAAGTTTTTGTTCAGTTTTCTTTTCATTAAAAACCACATTTAAAAAAACAGTATGTTGTCACATGATATAGTTGCCATATACCTCCTTTCATATGTAAACTGGGAAATTGGTTCAATTGATAAATTTAGATTTTCTTACTTTTTGACCATAAACAGTAGCCTTAGAGTTTTCCTGCTTAGGAAATTTTTGAGGACTGATATAGAAGTAAGTAATCTGTGGCAAATGAGATTTGTTAGTACTTGGTTATACTACCTTGAGTTGGTTTGCAGATTGGCATCCTCCAGAGTTCTATTGTTATCTTTTGGGAGAATGAAATGAATGAGGAAGAGCAGTAAAGCACTCTCATCTCCAGTTTACTGCAGAACCCACTTTTCAGTTTCATAATTTGCATAAATTTTGAGAGTAACTGAGTTACATGCTTATACTGCTTGTGAGTAAAGATTTTCGATAAGCCAAATATCTTCTTTACATTCTAAATAACTACAGAATTATGCTTTTAAATCAGGTATTGGCAATTTATGACCTACAAGCCAAATTCAGCCTGCCACCAGTTTTTGGTAGGTTTTTGCAGCCTCAGAGGTTTTTACATTTTTAAATAATTGGAAAAATTAGAAGAAAAAGAAATTTCATGACATGTTAAAATTACATGCAATTCAGATTTTCAGTTTTACTGCAGCACAACCACACTCATTTGTTACATATTGCTTGTGGCTGCTTTTGTGCTACAACTGCACAGATCCTTTACAACTGCAGGGTTCAGCAGTTGGGCCCACAAAACCTTAAATATTTACTCTTTGTAGCATGAATATTAAGAGCTTAACAGCTTTATAAATAATTGGTTAATTCTAAATCAATATCTCCTTATATAAATTGCTTAAGTGAATTGCTAATAAACCGTTTCCCATTTTACCATTTCTGAGTCACTTGTTATTTGATGATCAGCTTTACTTGCAAAATGGCTATTGTAATAGATGATGATGTACTTTGGCAGGTTCTTTAAAACATTTTCTTTGTTTTTGTTTTCCTATCCTAATATGCTTCAAACACATTCTTGATTATTTCTTTAAAATAAGCATAGTAGGAAGCTTTATCAAATATTTTTAAATATATGTGTTTCACACAAATTCCTACTTTAATTTTACAGAAATCCCAGATAAAACAGAACGTCTTCACGCATTAAAAGAAATTGTTAAGAAGTTTCATCCTGTAAACTATGACGTATTCAGATATGTGATAACACATCTAAACAGGTATTTTTAATTTTTGCAAATAAAATGCATTACAGATTTCAAACATGTAACCTTATAAACTGGTAAGTATAAGATAGAAAAAGGGACACAACTTATTTAAACATACGGTTCAATTTTGGTTCTCTAAATTATATTTTCTGGAATTTTAAACTAGACTTTTCATTACCTGTTGTCTAAAGAAAAGAATATGACTCTTAATACATGTAATTATTATATAAATAATAACTGGTAAGTAATTTTCTTTATTATCACTGTTATTTAACAGTTCTCTTTTATGGATCTTAAAATTTAGTTATGAAATGACACTTAGATAATTAACCAAATTAACCTATTTGAAGTTGGAAAAATTGAGGTTTAAAGAAAGAAATTATATACCTAATGTCACATAACTAATAAATGACACAGCTTATGACTAGAACCCAAGTCTTATTAAGAGGTTCCATTTGCTTTTTCTGTAACACTGTGTGTTGCTCTGGTATATCTTGCTTGTTTTATTTGGATATTCAACATGGTGAAATGTTATCAGAAACTTCAATTCATATTATTTTCCATCCTGTTACCTAAAAGTCAGGACATTAATTCTGTATCAATAGGCCTAAATATGTTAAGCTTCAAGTTTATGTCTAAAAAGATACTCCTCCCAATGCTGTACATTAAGTGAAAGATAGCATTGCATAATAACTTAAATCTCAGACCAGGGACACAAACAGGCTTGGTGTTAAGCATATTTAGTCTGTGACCTTGGGCAGATTACTAACCCTTGCTGAGTCTTGATTTTTCTTAGCTATAAAAATGAGAAGAATAAGATTCACAGAGTTGTTCTTGGGACTGAATAGAATTATTAATTAGTATTTGAACTAATTTTTTCAAAAGTCTATTCATATTATTTTCTACTGACATTTTTATGACCTGAACTTTGGTTTTGTAATTAATGTCAATTCAAAGTACATTTGAGTCTATCTCTCAGAAGAAAATATTAACCACTGTTTAAAGTTTTCTTGCTGTCAATGTAGAGTAAAATTTCATTAGCATTTTATTCTAGTATCCTGCCATCCCCTTCCCTAAGAAGATACCAGCATGCATAGTATTGCAGTATAATTAGCGGAATTTTCTGTTTTGAAAATTACCATAAAGTGGTTTGTACTATGACAGCAGCTGTGTACAGGGTACTGTAGGAGACCTTATCCAATATGGAGTGTACGGATGGTATGTAAACATACTATTGTCTGGTCTGATTAAAGTGCTGAAATAAGAATTGTACTTCATTAAAAAGAATAGGGAAGAAGAGACATAGGGAAGAGCATCTTTGGAGAATCACAGTGCTAGCCCACCATTAATAATATTTTAGACACTGTATTTGGCTCTGGTGATAAAACAACACAGGCAGAAGCATATTTGATGTGTTGAGGAACAACAAAGAGGTCTCTGTGATCCAAGCATAGTGAAGGATCAACAGAGTAAAAGATAAGGTCAGAAAGGGAAGAGGGGCAGTGCCAGATCATATAGGACAGTACTACAACTAGTTTTAGTCCTCAAAATGTTTTACTGAGATGATAAAAAGGATGTTTCATATATATATATGTTACTAAGCATACTGTGGAGTTCAACTGACATTGGGGTGGGAGGCAAGACTTTTTCAGTGAAAAATAACATTGCGTATCTGTTCATCTGAATGGTTATGGAAAGCCACAGGAGAGCAAAACAGAAATATCATGAGACTTAAATTTTAAAAGGAATACTCAACTAGACTTAATATGGGTATCATTACTCTTACAAGTGCCAGGGACATAGCAGTGAATAAAGCAGTCACCTATTTCATGAAACTTACAGTCCTAGGAAATAAATTATAAATAAATACATAATGGGTGATTGACGGATTGCAAAAATTAATCTATAGCGTTATTCTTCGGTTATATTCTCTTTCACCCTCCGTATTTAGTGAGTTAGTGCATTAAAAAAGTTTTTTCTCCTGTTTCTCCTTTTTGTTCTTTACCACTGCTTTAGTTTAGGCTTTATTATTTCTCATTTAGGGAACTTTAGTTTCTTTTTAATTGAGCTCTCTCCCTGCCAGTTTTTCATCTTGATTTTTCCTTGATCCTGATGCCAGAAATTATCTTTCTAAAAGATCTTTCTATAAAGATCACTTCTGATTAAATAACACTGTGTGTCCTGAAGGAAAAACCCCAAAATGTTTAACATTAAGTGGTCTAGTTCTAACTTCTTGAGTTGTATCTCCTTTCCTTTTCCCCCACGCACACACCAAGTAAGTGCCACTGTATTAAACTAATAGCACTTAAGCAAAAGATTCAATTTATGCCTCATCACTTACCATATCTTAATGTGACTGGTTCAGTGTTTCTCAAAATGCAGTCCTCAAACCAGCAGCTGCAGTATCAAAAGGGAACTTTTTAGGAATGCAAATTATCAGGCCCCACCTCAGACATAGTCTTCAATCTGTGTTTTAACAAACCCTACAGGAGGTACATGTTGAAGTTGAGAAAAACCACAGTTTTGACTGAATTATCCTTCCTTTCTACCATTTTACCAGCAATCATCACTTTGGACTCAACATTACCTCTTCAAGGAAGCCTTCTCTGGCCACCTTCCTATCTAACCGATTTGATACCTTTCTTTTGTACTTTCTGACTCAGCAATTAGACCTAATGCCCATACTCTTATGAATCTGTTAACTTTATAGGTATTAGAATCTTCACTTGCCTGGTACATAAAGGCACCTGACTGTATCCACTACATTTTAACAAAAGGTTGAATTTATTCTGAATATTCTAATTTAGTACCTTTATAAGCAGATACAAGTTTTACCACAGAAAACATTTTTTAGGGCACATATTTTACCTCAGATGCAATTCCTATGTGTATGGGGGGGTTCCTTTAGTTTTAATTTTCTTGATGTGCAAATTTAAGTATAACATTTTCTTGCTACCTTGCTTACTGGGCTGTTTCTTTATGTGGGAAGTGAGAGGGTTGGATAAAACACCTAAGATTCCTTCTCAATTTAATAATTTTAGGTTATAATTAATGATTTGCCTTTTACTTTTCTTGTTATTGACGGTGGTAGAAGTATTTGCTCATATATTTAAAGGACTGGATGCAATAATGTTAATAATGTCTATTTACATTTATTATGTTTATATTAAATCATTTAAAAAATTTTAAGGTGGAATGTGTTTCTGTGAACTGAGTGTTGGCTTTCAAATTAAATTTGTAACAATTTACAAGATATTTAATAATCAAAAAGATTGTTTTTTAGACTATTAGAAACTAATTGTTTTGAAAGTTGAAAGAAAAGAAAGTTGAAAATTCTCATAGTTGGAAGATAGATTAAGTGATTTTTACAAAGTTCTAAGTTCTGTTTTTTTCAAGGTTCAAAAAATGACATACAGTAGTTTGTCTTTTCATCTCATTATAGTCAAGGAATTTATGCAAATAGAATTTTCTGTTTCTGTTGCCGGAAACTTGTTAAAATTTGTCACATGTCCTTCTTACCCTGAGAAAAAGGTTTTTTTTATAAATTAAGGTGGCTTCATAAGTATTTATAAAACTGCAGTACAACATTTTAAGACTACCTTTGATTCTCCAAAGGAATAGATTTTACTTCTGTCTCTTATTGGAATGTATAGGAATAGAATGCACAAGAAGAATGTTTTAAATTTGAAGTTAAGATAAAAGGTAAAACTAAAGCATCTGAGATCATTTCTAACTCTAGGATTCTTTCATTGTAACGAGTTTTGACTGATGGTGTAACGGTTTTTTTCCTGTTGTAATTTCAGGGTTAGTCAGCAAAATAAAGTCAACCTAATGACGGCAGACAACTTATCCATCTGTTTTTGGCCAACCTTGATGAGACCTGATTTTGAAAAAAGAGAGCTTCTGTCTACCACTAAGATCCATCAGTCTGTTGTTGAAACATTCATTCAACAGTGTCAGTTCTTCTTTTACAATGGAGAAATTGTAGAAGTTGCGAATACTGTGGCTCCTCCACCACCTTCAAACCCAGGACAGTTGGTGGAACCAATGGTACCACTTCAGTTACCACCACCTTTGCAACCTCAGTTGATACAACCACAATTACAAACGGATCCTCTTGGTATTATATGAGTAAGAAGTGATTGCAGACAGGCTAAAAATGGACAAAAAGCAAATCTAGACATGCATGTTTCAGGGTTCAGTAGTATAATTCATGTTTCTTACAGATAATTCACATTCAAAATGATGAGACATTTTCTCTTTGAACTATATGGTATTCCTTAATCATTTACATTACAAATCTAAGACCATGTTGTAAGCATGACTGGAGAGGTTTAATTTTTATAAACAAAAATAGCTATAAAATACAAAGCTGCTGTTGCATGCAACCTTATTGCAATCAGTATATCATTCCTGTGGCATTTTCTGTCACATTATATTGTGAATAAAATTTTTCTATAGAAATTAAATGATTTAAAAACTCACATATATGAAACATTTAATGCTTTTCAGCCTGCTTTATGGCTGGTTTTGTTATGTACTAATTTGGGCAACCTAATTTACATTTTTTGCAGTCTATGTAGATA
The DNA here is from genome assembly GCA_004026885.1 of Lyroderma lyra. NCBI lineage: Eukaryota > Metazoa > Chordata > Mammalia > Chiroptera > Megadermatidae > Lyroderma > Lyroderma lyra. Next base: position 20,728 of record PVJL010001397.1, on the reverse strand, counting down.
ATTTAAAAGCCCAATTAAGTATTTTGTCATTTCAGGCTACTTATGTCATACTTGGGATGTTGTTTGAAAGAAAGAAAAATATACTTAACATTTCTATATCTTCATCTTTACTTCTAAGTAAACCTGTGGATGATAAGATGAGGGGTAAATGAAACTTATTTCTTGTAGACACATACCAAGGACATGCTTGTGGCTAAAGTCAGTTGATAATGTTGTGCAAAGGATAGTTGTCACCAACTCATTTCTTTATGGTCCATAATGAAATAAACATCTTGTATACTGTTAATTCTACAAACAGATGCATGTTCAAAAGATCTATGATGGTCTTGTAATCTTAATCTAATATATTTTAGATATTTTAATTTTTTTCCCTCTTGGGAAATACATTTAGTATAGTGTAGAAGATACTTCATTACATTTTCATATAAGGTTATATAACTTTTCATACATAAACATGAAATTTGTTGTAGAAAATTCTTTAAACCAAACATTTTAATCTAGGACTTCAATTTAATCTGTTCCTTAAATCTATTTTTATGTGGCCCTTAAAAACATATCCAAAAATCCATTGCTAATATAGCAATAAAAATACTTTGGGTACTGACAGCCTTTTTGGATTATGTGTACATATATAATTGCAAACTTGTATTCATTTCCTTTTCTGTGATGTGTTGTAGTAAAATCTAAAGTGGCTTTTGCACCATTTTTTAAACCCAGTTTTTTCCTTTGATGTTGGTACCAGATTTGCTGTAAAAGACTGCTGCTCCTGGGATTAAACATTCTGTTAGTGAAAATACAACCAGAACACTAAGTTAAAGATAAAACTTTCAGAATAGGAGGCATAGGTAAATTTTATTAGGGTTTACATTATCACACCATGCCATTTTTTTCTAGAAAGAAAAAAAAATGGTTTGTTTTCATTGCTAGGTTATATTTTGTGTAGTAAAGAGGAAATTCTTTCATTCATGTTGTAATCTTTATTCATAATGCAATTTGGAGGTTATCTTATGTATATTATAGTAAATAGATGATTTTGAGATTTGAGGCTTCTAAGATTTTGATTTGCTTCATTTTTTCCTAAAATAAATGTTGTCTTTCCCAACTCTTATGTCCTAGGTATTGTACTTCTAAATTTAACTTCAGAATCAAGATGTCGACATGAACCAGACTGCTGTTGAAGTATATGTGTAATATAAATGATCTTACTTGTGTTATTCGCTTACATGTTATTATCTTTTCTAAGAAAACAAAGTCCCTATTATTCCTATTGCAAAGCACACAGGAATTAAGAAAGTACAATGATTTTTAAAAACTAAAATCCGGTAAATGTAGTATTCTTAACTTGTTCTATATTACTTATACCTATTGTCTATATAGCTTTAATTTATAGCTGTCAGTTTAACATTGGCAAGTCTGGCAAAGAAAATTAAACTTTAAGAGTTTTATAAACTGTTTCTAGGTTGCTAAAGAATTTATTTTTCTACTATATATGGTATAGACAAAGCTCAAAACTATGTACAGGAAGAAAGCCTGACTATTTCTTTGGAAGTAGGCTGAAAAGAGAATTTTCAGAACTGTTCACGTCTTCAGTTCACTCGCTCATAACTTTGCCATTATAATATGTGAATCCCAGTTTATTTAAGCTATTCTCTTTGATACTGTGTTAATTTAACTTTCGTGTGCATTTAGTACCATCTTTGTTACTAAAACGAGCATTTATCATTTTCTACATTAACTACCTTACATCTTCCCCAAAACTTATCTCCACTTTTCTGTGCATTCTATAATTGATTTGAAAATCTTCATAGTGAGTCATTTAAAATTCTACATTTGGTTCAGTTAACCAGTAGGTTACAGTTAATTGAAAATTAATGTGTGGTTTAAAGCTCAGTCTGTTACACTGAATTGATTGCGTTTGTTTTGCCAAGGGTTTAGACATGTTTTTAATACTAGAAAAATAATTCTAAGAACAGAATAATATAATTAAACATTTTTTCTGATAAGTTACTGGAAGGTTTCACTGTTTAGGGACATAAATATATGAGACTTCTTAAAGGATGAAAAGAATATTAGTCTCATAATTATGGGTAAACATTAAGGCATTATATTTTACAATTTTAAATAAAATTCCATCTACACACATGTCGCCATTGTTTCATTTAAGCTTCAGTGCTTGTAGTTATTACAATATTGTACTTAACAGTATTTAGATTAGCAGTATGAAGAAGCATAGTGGTACTCTTTCAAGTTTTCAGTAGATTTATTGGAAGTCAAGTTCTGTTCAACAAACACTTAACTAGGATATGCAATTAATTTTAGAATAAAATTCCAGGCACAATATATTTCTATTTGAAATGGTATTTGTTAGTAGTACTTCCCCCCCACTAACATTGACAATGTAAATACTGTAGGTAATAGCAATCAAACTTAGCTGAAAAGCAGCTTTTATTTTCCATACTATTTGTAAATAATGTAGACATTTTCTTTGAGGTACTGGAATTTAATTTCTAATATCTCTTAGATATAAAAAGGGAACACTTGGAATAAGAACTTAGGCCTTAGCTTCCATGGTGATTTTTAGTTTTTTATACAGTAACAATTGTGATGCTGTTTGTCAACTGGATATAAATATATATATATATCATTTTTTAAAGTCAAAAGTGCTTTGTTTTTTGTTTATAATGAATATAATTTTGTGCTTCACCCACAGGATGCTGCAGTAAATTAAATATCAGTGAAACTTCTGTATAAAAAAATGCTATGAATAAAAAAAAATTAAGAAGCTGTGTAATTTTAAGTTACAGTTGCCTCTAATTTTACCATTTTGTTGGTAAAAATCAGCTAATTTTTTGTGCATAATACAAATTTAAATCAATGTCAATATAATGTAAGTTTTATTAGGGAGGTATATTATTGAGCTTTTACTGTATTAGAGGAGATTCAAAATTTTCTGGATGTATACATACAGATGAAAATTCAGTTTTAAAATGTTCAGGAAAATAAGAATGTGTAAGTTTACAAGACTGTTACCTAGAGGTGGATTTTTAAGCTGTGGCTAGACCGTCTTATGAGCCACTAGAAATATTTTGAAGCCTCTTCTAGTTCATAGCAGAGCTGCTTAAAGAACATATTTTTGTTTTCATAGTTTATAAATATTAAGCCAAACTTTATGGGTATATGTTGTCAGATTCTATGGATCTAGTGAAGTCTATTTGACTTGAATCTTTGTATGTGTTTATCTTGAATTTAATCAATTAAGTACCCTAATTCTTAGACTGAATAATTTCTGATTTGCTTCAATACTTCTGGGACATGTTTAATTTTTTATTGTATTTGAACTCCTTATGTTCTCAGTAGCCTTTCCATTCATCAAATGTCTGAAAATAAAATTTGCTAAGATTTATTAATAATAAGGGAAGGAAATACTCTTCAAAATTGATTTCTTATGGTAGCATCTGTGTAGTTGAGAAGCCTGTGGAAGCAGTAATATCTCATCTCCAATATAATTAACATTTCACCTCCAATATTGAATAAGTGGATCTTGGAGATGAGATATTAATGGGTATTAATTGTGATCCAAGTACCATGAATGTTTTAAAGCAGCTAAAATCTAATTAATGAACATTGGGAATATTCCGTATTCAGTTGAACCTCATCATCATCCAATGAGTATAACTGCATTTTTCCCCATTAAATAATTAGTTTTATGTCTGTGGGTATGTGTAGGTAGGGGAATCCACAGTTCTCACATTGTTCAAATCTTGAAATGTTTAATGTTAGTCTTTCATATAAATTTTTCAGGCAGTAGGAATAATTTTTAAAAGTTTAATGGTAGTCAAAGTTAAATTAAATTGAGTTATTACTAAATTTAATAAGTAATTATAAACCTTGACATTAATGAAATTAATGCAATCCTGGCAGTTTGGTTAGTGATTTTTACCAGTAGTTAAGACTTGTAATATGTGAACTTTGAGTAGTTGTCAAATAATTTGTAGTTTAGAAACGACTTAATACTCGTTTATTCCCACATTGCAGGTTTTCTATCAGTTTTATTTGCCTCAAGTGGTAAAAAATATTATGAACAAACTAATAATGGCACTCCTGTTCTAATAGTTTGCCTAATTTTAGTTAAGATTCCCTTAGTGTTATCACCTGTCTTTTCAAATTTATTTCTATTTTGTAATTAAATCTTATTCCAATATAAGTTATATTGATTTAGGAATTAGCCTATTTATTCATTACTTCACTAATTCATCCAAATTAGTTAATTATGTGTTTGTACTCACCAGTTTTTAAACTATCTTACCAGTTTTAAATCTGGAGTTCTTAGTTTCCTTTTTCTCGAGATTCTTTGTATTTTATTTTAGTCACATAAATGTCTTTGTAGGTGTTCACTGAAGCCAGCTTACATTTAACACCCTAAAATGACAAGTAAAATTAGAAGTGATGCACATTTCTTTGTTATTTTTTTTGTAGGACTTGGGTTATTTTAAATGGGTGCCTGAAAAGATTTTTAAAAATCTGAGAGAACGTAATCGTTCGACATGCTCTTGGGTTTACTTTTTGGAAATTTCATTTCCAGATTTTTCATCTTTGTTGGCACTCGTAGGTATAGTTGCTTAATATTTTTGTTTATAGAGAGAAACCATTACTAGCAATATACTTTTTTAAAATACAAACTAAAATAAATTAAACTCTTTAATTACAAAATAGTGGACTGGTCCCTGGTTTAGATGTTAGTAAAATTGAATCTTCCAAGTTTTATCCATATGGAATAATTTATGATAGGTTAATACAAGGCAGGTCAAAGTAAAATTTTTCAAAGGATGACAGTTGCCTTCTATTCTTACTACCTTATGTTCCCAAAGAGAATCATCTTTTTTAGTTGAAAATAATGAATAAATAAGGAGAGCTATGCGGAGTAGTTAATTTTAAAAGATCATAATAAATTATTAAAAATTGCATCTAGAAGATGGGACTAGTGATAAAAATGTACATCAGAACTGAATTGCTTTCACAGTCTTATTCTCAAGGATGACTTAATATGTTTGAGGGCAATTGGCATTTCCATGCCCTACATGTTAATCTTGGTCATATTGTAAATATTTCAATAAATTGTGACAGATTAATGAGGTAATTGATATTTTCAAACTACTAACACTAAAATATCAAAATCATGTTCATAATGGATCTAAAAAAATGTGACCATATTTAATGATAGTCTCTTCAAAGTGTAGATCTCTGCTGTTTTTAGTCTACATTTAAGTGCTATACGAGGATTATAGATGGTAAGTCTTAACAGATTCAGATGTAAGTTTAATCAAGTCCCTTTAGCTAAAAATAACTAGAAGTTTTCAGAATATGCTGGCTTTTGAGTGTTTTTCTGTTTATAGCTTTGTTTTCCAAATATCAGAATCACTTTTGGCAGCTTTTTAAGAATCAAGCTATCCAGAAGTCATCCAACTATACAAATCTTTGAGGTGCAAGAAATGGTAAGGGTTAATTACATAGAAAACCTTGACACTCAAATTTAAACACTTAATATTATATCAGTACCTGGACTTGATAGTTATGAAGCAACTTTATAATAATAGCAGTAATGTATTTAAAACTATAAACTTGTTAATGGCAGAAATCTGGGCATATTAGAAAGTGTTTATCATTATTTTCTGGAAATTTTAACTTTATAATTCCCTCTCCCCCTTAATAGAATAAAGGGGTTCTTACCAAAGAAACAGTGATAATGAATAGGGCAAGAAGGAATTGGAGGAGGAGAGTAATTTACACTGTAGAATGTTTTTTAGTATTCTAATATAACTGTATACCTTGAATTTTCCAAAGCTACCATTTTCATTTTCCTACCACTTAAATTTTGTCTTCAAACACTATGGTGTTTCAGTTTTCATATGAGATGTAGTAGGTCACAGCAGGTCAATACACCAATAATGATACAGAAAGGATGAAGTCATATTTTTAAAGGTATCAGTGTGATGTTGATGAGATCTAAAATAGACTGTCTCACAGAGGGGACAACAGTTCAGAGGACAGTGGAAGATCTGAAACTTAAAAAATTATTACGCATCTGATTTCCTTTGCACAATCTGGTCTCAGACGGGGGTTCTGGATTTTGCCCAGTAAGAGGACCATATTAAGGGGAAGAGAAACTAGCTATGCTTTTAGTAATTGCATAGGGCTGGAGTGACAGACATTAGAGTTTTGAAGCATCTTGAAAGACTAGCCAGTCATTCTATTGAGAGATACTTGTTAAATGTTGAAGCTTAGGCTAAAAAGCTAAGCTGAAAATTATGAAAGGCAGAGCTGAAACCCTTGCAGTCTTTAAAGTCTGAGGAAAATAAAAACGCAGGCTCTTAACTGGAAACTTGTAGGTCCATACCTAAGAAAAAGGAAGGAATTGGGCTAAATCTTACCAAAACTTAATGGTGTCTAAGGAAATGGGGACTCTGTTCAGAGAAAGGAATTATCTTGGAGCTTCTACAGTTCTTTTATACACAATATCCAGCATAAAATTTAAAAGCTACTAGATCAGTGAAGCAATCATGGTATAACAAAAGGGAGGGAAGTATAGTTAACGATCTATTGTGGAGTTAGACATGACTTAAATAATCATGACTTAATGTGAAAGGAAATGCCTGAAAACATTGACAAATGACAATTTTTATCGAAAAAATTTTTTTTAGTTTTTTGTTTTTAAAAAAAGATTCTAGGGGGTGGTGTAGTTCCCTGGTGGTGTAGTGGCTAGGCCTCGGCACGCTCACAGCCGTGACCTGGGTTTGATCCCCGCTCAGGGAACCAACCAAAAAATAAAAGATATTCTGGAACTGGGAAAAAAATCATTAAAAACCTCACCAGATGAAGTAACACTACACCAGGAAACAAGATTAGTGAACTGAAAGAGATGATTATCAATAGTTAATTCCAGCGAAGCAGGATATGTTCAGAATGTCTAACCTGTAATTTGGAGTCTTGGAGAAGAGAGAAAATGGGGCAGGAACAGTGAAGACATTATAGCTAACAATTTCCATAACTGATGAAAGTTCAGAACTAAATGTTAAAAACTACACCTCGGTACCCATGGCAAAAATGCTGAAAATCAAACACAGGAGAAAAGAGATATTGCCTTTAGTGGAGCACCAGTAAGATGGAAGTTGAAAACCTCAACAGAAATGATCAAGGATAAAAGACAACAGAAAGACATCTTTAAAGTAGGGGGATGGAGGATGGGGAATGCCCATGACAAGGTCTTGGTGTAATGAAGATGGTTCTATATGAACAAAAGCTAGGGTACTTAATTACCTGTAGGCCTTAAGTAAATAAAAAGTAAGGAAAGCAGAAGTGGTCCTCAGGTAATTTACCAATGACATTGGGAGTTCTAACAATTTTGTTCCTGAGGTACTCTGAGATTAAACCTTAAATCCTCTCAGACACAAGGCATGGAGTTTTTGGTATCTCAGGTAAAAATACCTACGTTGAGGCTTTGAGATAATTCCTGACACAAGCCGGCTTCTTCCGTCAACTCTGGAATTTAACAACCCAACCACTTTCAGGCTACTGTGGAAAGTAGAGTTGAGAACATAAGGGATAAAGTGGAAAAGACCTTACCCACCAGTCAGTGTTCAGGTTCCTTTGGAAAATGTGTAAACAAGGGAAACGTGTACATCCTGAACAGGCCATTCAGAAGACATTGGAACATCAGAGAATTCATACTGGAGAGAATGAAAATTCAAGTCACATTTCAGTAATTACCTGCCAACATTCAGGAGAGAAGTCTTACACATGCATTAAATAGGAGGGATTCACCAAAAGTTCAAAAATCTGTGTACACTAATGCTCACACTGGAGAGATGTATATGCATTGAATTTCAAAAGGCCTGGTTGCAGTTCAGAAAATGCACACTGGCAGAAGCCATTTGAAAGCAGTGCCCGTGGACAAGCATTTACCCAGAAGTCACAACCCAGTGTACACCAGAATTTCACACTAGACACTTACATACTGTGTGTGGAAAGGCCATCAGCCACAAGTCAAACTTGATTATTGAATGATAGCCAGTCTCCAAGATGACCCCCAATGGCACTAGCTCCAGGTTTTCACATTTTTGCATAGTCCTTAACTTCACTTGACCAAGATTGGTCTTGTGTGATCAATAACAGCAGAAGTGATGGTATATTAGGTCCAAGATTACATTGTGAAAAACTGGTTTTTCTCTCTTGGGGATCCCAATATTTATGATCTCTCACTCTGAGGGAAGCAAATCGTATTGTGAGTAGCCCTACGTAAAGTCCCACATGGTGAAGAACTGAAATGTAGTTAGCAACTAGAGGAATTAAGGTCTACCAACAATTCGAATGACTTTGGAAGCTGATTTCTCTTTGCCCAACTGACAGCTCAAATGAAATGGCACCAGAGAACCTGAACCAGACCTACCCAGATAAGTCATTCCCAGATTTCTATCCCTCAGAAATGTGATGTGTTATTTGGAACTGCTGAATTTTGGAATAATTTATGCAACAACAGATAGTACAATTGCAGTCAAAGTTCATATTGGGTAGATAACGTCATGAATGTGATGATGGCACCTTTTATTCACTTCCAAGTCAAAACTCCAAGTGTATGAGAAAATGCACAGTGAAACTGAAACTATATATGTGTGCTAAGAGGGGAAACACCTAAGTGCCAGATTAACTCTTCGTTATATATCAGAAAACTATATTGTACCAAATAAAGAGCCTTCATGGAAAACTCTGTTTTAAATACAGATCAAAGAACCTATACTAGACAAATCTATACTGACTGGTAACTCCTCTAGGAAGTATCACATCAGCAGATTCAGAAAGGAGAAAAATTGTGTGTGTGTAGGTGTAGGAAGGCCCTTTGAATAGGACCAGAGTAGTCACACTTGACTCATCATTAATGCAGTGACTGTGGGAAAGGCCTTGGAATCCGTTCCCAGTATATATCAGAGAATACATAAATTAAGGAAACTTTCTTCCAAGTGAGAAGGCTGATCACAGTTATCAGATGAAATTGCACATCACAGATTTTTTTATGGCCCAGAAAATATATGAATATATGTAGATAAAACGTGAGGCGGCTAGTTCCTTCTTTACCTTCAACATGAGCTCAGGGCTGTAACAAATAAAGGTTAAAAAAGATCTATGAATTTAACTTAAGATAATTTTTCTTGTCCCAAATTTCAGCAATATTTGGTTATATATTCATGATGATTTAGGTTATACTGTTATGCTACCTTCATGTTGAAATAAATAATACAACTTTACAGAATCATAAAGTAAGATACTTGCATTCAAGGATTTCTCATTGGCAGAGTGCTAAAAGTATGAGGCTTGAATTTTCTAAAATGCCTTATTTCATAGGTTCTTGACTCCTATATTTTGTGTGCTGTAGCCTGATTTCAAAGATGTTAAAATATGGGGAAAAAATGTTCCAGTATTTATGTAATTTAGTAGTAAAAAGGTTTCAGTTTTTTCAGAACATATACATATGTGAATTGGTATTCTCTGCATTCAAAACAGAGAAGCAGATTAGGTATAGCACTGAACTTGAGGCTACATCTTTTCAACTATCAAACCCAACAATGATTCTGTTTTAGTCAAACATATCATCCACTGCAATAAATGTTAATTTGAATTGTATTGATTTGTAGGTCTCTAATTTTAAAATCTGCTTTTATAACAGCCATAAGAATGAATTTGTACATTTTATGTTTATACATATTTAAATAATTATAATAGAAGTAATTTCAGCAATACTGGAGGTACAGAGAGAATTTATTGCTTTAAAAAGGGTCACACATAAATCACCTGCGAGAAATTCTGCTTTAGCTCTTAAGCAGCATATTTAGCAGTGCCATGATTTTAAAATTACACTTTCTTGCTATTTGTACACATCTGATCATTTAGAGCTATTATAAAGATTTTACCCCCAAAGGATTTGACCTTTTTTGTCAACATTTTATTTTCTTTTTTCTGTCTGTGGCAAACACTTCTCCTCTATTCAGAATGTAATATGTTTAAATGTGGTCATCCAGGAGTGTAGCTTGATTGAAGGAGCTTATAAGTTGTAGAGAAATGAAGTTCATGATCCTGGAATTTTGACGACCTTCCAACTATACATTCCTCTAACCATGTATCCTCCCTTTAATAAACTGGTTGTAAGATTTCTAAACAGCAAGAATAGGGGAAGGGTTTCTGGTGTATTTCTTAAAATTGTAAAATTGAACACCAATTCACTATTAATAGCTTTGATGTCAGAAATGGCTTATTGGAAAGAGGCCATTGGGGGAAATGTATCAAAGCAGATTTTACTTGTAATTCAACCTTTAGTCAATAGGTGTGTCATATTTGCCTAATCTTTTCTTTAGAGTAGGGGAGAACATAGTGTTTTTATTACTTTTCAAAGTATTGAAAGAAAAGAATTATAGCCATAAACAGAAAGGTAGGTGTAACAATAACCCCTGTAGCTTTTTTGTTCCTTTCTGTATTTTTGTCTCAGCAATACCATAAACTCATGGAGTTTCACAGTTTTTTCCTGTACATCATAAAATTGGGTACTAATTTAAAAACATAAAAATTACTCACCTTTCACAGGTTTTTACTTGAAAATATTGCATCATAGTTTTGGAGGGAGGGTAAGACAAGCACAGGAAAGACAAAAAGCGAAATACTATATGCCATATTCCTTATTAGGGGTGCCATCTTAACATAGGCAAATCTATGCTCTTCAACATACGAAGTAGTGTTACCAACTCAATACCAGAGGCTTTCACCTTTGGCCCTCATTTCCCAACTCGCAAGGCTATGACTTGAGCAGTATGGTTTTTGCAGTAGTTAAAAATCAGAATATTTAACACTGATATACTGGTATTTCTTGCAAGTAGGTCTGTTCCGCATGTTTTAATCACGTAATACTGGTAGGGTCAGGGTGAGGGAAAGTATAAGGACGTACAAGAATGATTCTCCAGTTCAACTCTAATAATGTAATTCCTCGAATCCACCTCTCAGGCCAAAAAGGTGGACTTCGACGTGTTCATTGTTCTAGAGGGTTAGGGACCTGGCTCCAAAATGGCCTGGAGAGAAGACACCTGTGAAGTGGGTGGCCACCCTTCGGGCTCCTCCGCCCCGCCCCGCATCACACGGGCGCCTGCGCAGAAGGAGCGCAGGCCCGAGACGAGCTGAAAGTTCTTGGTGGCCGGAGCAAGTCAGTGTTTTGTTGACGGTCCAGAACTGAGTGGTGGTGGTATTTGGAGGAATTTCCCGGAGGGCTGGACGTTGGGTTGATTTCAACAATGCCATTTTCAACTGGCACTAGCACAAGGCCCTTGTGTCATGTGTAAAACATCTGTGATATTATACATTCCATATTTTGCTGGGATGTTCGGTGCTCGACTCAGCCCCAGTGGCCCCACAGGCCAACTAGTTTGGCGAGAGGCCGCCTCGGTTACGCCAGGCCAGCCCAGACCTCTCCACACCACGGAAGTCTCACGGATAACGTGTTGCCCGCTTGTCCGGACCGCGGGGGTACCCACCGTGCTCGCCACTTCTGGCACACTCCACGGACCTAATGCAACAGCTGGAGAATCCTTAGCTGGGTTTTGGGTCCCGCGTCAGACCCCTTACCCAAGGTTCCCCGGGAGCTTATTTGCATATCCCACCCAAAAGGTAAACCCGGCAGGTCAATCACAACCTGCGATCATAGCACCAAACATGGGAATCTCATGAAATGATTCAGTAACATCAAATTTCCCTGTTCGTTCCAAAATCCAAGTGGGAATGTACTCATTTCGCTCACCGTAAGTATAAGAGACAAGACACTGCCGTACCTTATATATGCTGTGGGCAGTACTGAGTTTGTGCTTGCTTCGGCAGCACATATACTAAAATTGGAACGATACAGAGAAGATTAGCATGGCCCCTGCGCAAGGATGACACGCAAATTCGTGAAGCGTTCCATATTTTGTGCAGTGTCACAGCATCCTCACATTGTTTACAGGAAGAAACGGTAGGGTTAGGAGTGGTGGTTCTGACTGACTCTCTAGGATAGCGTTCAGGCCCACTGGACTTCCTACGGTATCCTATCTAGTGGGAGAGGCGACCCTACTTAGACGACTTACTTACCATCTCTGTGGCCGCCTAGTCACCTTTCTGTTAAGTGACCTAGATAATCCTGATGTCTACTTGTAAGTGCTGGTTTTTATTAGTTAAAATCTGCTTTTGGGTAAGACAATGAACTTTTTCTCTTGATCAAATTTCCCATCACAGAATCTGTCCGTTTTGGGTAAATATGCATTTCTGAGTGCTCTTTAGAGGCCAGATGAAAACAGGCATACAAAACTGGTCGCGGAAAAACTTGTGAAAGGAGATCCAAAAGGGCTTGTTGCTTCCAGCCAGTTTTCAATTGATCCTGGGGCTCTAAGATCCACAAGCAACCGACCAGCATTGACTTCATCCAGCGAAACCACTCCTTGGTAGCAGTCCTGGCCTTTGTGCAGCTCGCAGTCTGAGATTGGGAGTATGCACTCAGGTATAACAGGACTGAGGAATGTCACAAAGACGACACAAAAAAAGTGCACTAATGTTGCTTACTTCTTTTAGTAAGAATTCATTATTTTAGCAATAATTTAGCAACTTAATAATTTAGAAATGATTTGACAAGGATTCATTGAGCAATTTATGTGCCAGTCAGTCTTCTAGTGCACAAGAGCAACCCACCTGGGTCTGGAGTTTGTGTTGTCGAGGGAGACAAGACCATAAGTCATTTAAGAACATTTAAGTTTCCCATAAATCTTTTCATTTAATAATTTTATAATACCCTGATAAATGGTGCCCAGATAGATAGAGGATATGGTGTTTTGTTGGTTGGTCTTCCAACCCTTGGTTCATGAGGCCTCTGTGTGTCCAAGTTCTGTGCTCCAAGGAAGAAAACAGAAAATGCGACCAGGAAAAGAAATGAAGAGTGTCGATGTCATGTGATTCTCTGGATCATTCGTTCCAGAGAACGAATGAGCTAACAAATGATCTTTCTTATTTAGGCCAGACTGAAGTTGTGTTTCTGCCTTCTCACTAAGAGGTTGTTCTGGAGCCACTTAATGTTGGCCCTGAGTGCTTGGTCTCCAGCCCTCTTCTCTCTCACAGTGGACTATTTTTTAGCTACACTTTCTTGTGTATAAGAGAATTAATTGGATAAGAAGATAGTTCACCCACCCTCATCTCTGTTTGAATGCAGGCTGATGTATCTTTTTTGGATATTTACTGAATGTTGTTTTTGGTCAAGCTATACATTTATTGGAAGTCTCGTTTAGTAGGAAAATATGCTAGAGGCATTCAAATTTAACATCTCGAATTTCTTTACTCTGTTCTCTCATTTGTGTTACACCCTTAACCTGCACTGCATACTTCACTAACTGAATATATTTACCCAGTTCACTTTTTGCTTTTGTAATCATGCTCATGTCTTCACGCATTTGCAACATTAAAACACTATTCGTTTCTGCTAAACTAAAATATACTTAAGATTCCATATTTGCATTTTGACAAAAACAATCTTGTTCTTATCTCTGGTTAAGATATGTAAACCTCTAGTCACTTTCTTAGGGGGAGATAGTGTATCACATATAGGAAAGTTATGAGGTAGTTGGCTTTTCAGTTAATCTTTTGTATCTTGAGTAAGGATTTCACTCATGAGAAGAAAGAATCTCAATAGGCATTGTTAACAAATTGACTTTGGGAGAGATTGATTTAAAAGATTTTTCTTAGTTTAGTCAATTTTTTAACAAAAATGTTTTATGTCTATATTCTGGAACATTTGAACTCTATTATCAATAAATACTGTCATAATAATTCCAATATTTACATTACCTGTGGAATAATACAATTCTCTGTCTTTTCTTAGAATTATATAAAATTGTTGCGCATCTTACAATCAATGGCATTTTATATCCAAAGACATGTAGTATCTCATTTTTCAGAGAAGGAAACTGAGGCTAAGATTAAGTGCATAATGATTTCCCGGGGCAATATTGACAATGGTCTTACCATCTTCTGGGGCCCAATCCATTGCTCATTCTACTGCACTTTGTAGTATTACTAGGCCATACTATTTGCATTATATTACAAAGAAAATGATGAAGACTTAAAGCCTGCCCCTTTACAACCACATTTCTGAGTTCCACTCATTTGATTACAATAATAGGATTGCACACACTGACAAGTGGAAAGTCTATCTTCTTCTTATTTTTTAAATTCACATAAAGGGAACATTCAGTGTTATTACTCAGTTGAAACAGGCCAAAAACACAAGTCGCTTCCTCTTCAGGAATTTTGCTCTAATTAAAAAGAAGAAACTCAACCAAAATCCTCACATCCTCTTGAACAGGGAATAAATGAGTCACTTAGAACTACAGTATCAATGACCAGTTTTCCCTGGCATGAAATTGGTGAACTGCAGATGGGGAAGAGAGGTTATCTACCTGGCCTGCAAGTTGTAATCACTGCGAGAGCTTTTTAAAAATTCTAGTGTCCCAACTCACCCTTGAAAGTTCTGATTTAATTTTCCTCTGTTTCTGTGTCTGTACTGTGAGCTCTCAGTCTTCACACATATGCTTCAGGCTTGTCAGCACCCTTCTTTCTTCCTTCTTGTTTCCTTTTCTTTTCATGGAACACACTGTCCAGCAGATGAAACTGTCTGAATTCCCCATGAGGCCTTTCCCTATGCTCCTCTCTTCCTTTTTTGGCCACACCCCCTTCCCTTATGTTGCACCCAGTGACTCCCCTAGGATTCCTCTTAAATGTCCCAACTAAAAGGAACTCCAAGGAACTTTCAAAACTCAACCAGTCCTGGGTTTTTTTTATTCAAGGCTCTGCTAGCTAACCCCGTAAGCTAAAGTATGTTAGAACAGTTTCTCATACTTGCCTGTTGACAGATTCTCAGACCCAACTTTTTATAATGTCCAGAGGATTTGATTATCAAGGCATTTAAAGAATGATTCTACCTCTCTCCTAGATGACTTATCTGTGTTTTATAGCCCACTTTTAATGAAATGAGAAAATCACTGCGAGATGTTTTTGTGCATGGAGCCTTTTACAACAGTCATTTCCTTTCATTTGTAGCAGATAACCTCATGTTCTATTTCACTGGAAAAAAAAAAAAGCGAAAGCCAATCAGATGAGCTTCCTTAATTTCTTGTCTTTACTACAAATTTACCTATATTCACATCCCTATTTCCTTTCTTCTGGTTGGTTTTAGGGGAGAGGTGTTCCTCGTATGGGAAAAATTTGTGCCCAGGTAGACTACTGAATTGTTTAGACTCTAGAGAATAACCTCCAAGATTATCTGATTCCAATTCTATGGAAACTATCTCACAACTCTGTAAATTGTAGATAACTGATAGCAACACAAAATAATTATTGTTTGTTGACATGCAAAATCTGTCCTGACTAATAGAAGTTCAATTGGCTTCTCTCTACTACTGTGCAGAGAAGATAAGTTTGCATCGATGTGCACATTCTTTTCCACATATAAATTTGTTGTTTTTTATTTCTCCTTGGGTAACTGGTTACATCTACCTGTGTCTTCATTGATTAATACCTTCAATAAAATCTTTAACACATGCTCGTTTTATGTCTGTATGACAGACATTATTTTTACTTTTTTTTTTTTTTTTAATTGTCTTTTAATAGTTTGGAGGTCTTCTACTGAGATGCCCCATGGATTCACCTAACAGAATCGGGTATACTTTTCATCAGAGAAGTCAGCTCATGGGCTCCTCTTTTTTCTGGCTCTGAAAAATGACAGTAGAACTTAGCTGACTCTTGGTTTTTCTTATTTTTAATAGTGTTCTCTATTGACTTTGTGGTTTGTCTTTGTTTTATTTACAGCAATAAGTCATTGCCCACTGTTGCTAGCAGTGATTGGGTATTTGATATTATGGTCTGACCACTTGATGAGCTCTGTGAATGGATTAATGATTTGTAAAAATCTAGTCTCTGTTGGGTGAGAGGCGACAGAGAAACTAGTTTGTTAGTCTTGCTTGTTTTCCTATTCATCTATTTTGGTTCAGATCCATTGAGAATGTTGTCTACCACCAAGAAAGAGAACAGCTCTTTGATAATTGAACCAGTAAATTTTTGGACTCTTGACTCAGGACTGACACTTTAGAATTGAAGCTATAAACTCCTTGTCTGTATATCTATATGTCTGTAATTCATAGAGGTATTTACCTCTCATTGTATGAATATGTAATGTTTTCCTAAATACAGACAGTATTAATGAATTAGATTATAAAATCTACTAAATTAAAGGAGCCCTATTCTGGTTTGGCTTATGAGATAAATACTTATATAAATATAGTATTCTTATAGTCTCATAAAATAAGGAAATGGAAGTCTTAGATATAAAATGTGCTAGATTCTAAAAGTATTTTAAAAGAAACTAACAGAAACATTTTAAGAATTGAAGTTTATGTAATTTAGGTAAATCTTTGCAAACTAAACTAGTTTAATTATTTGGTTTACTAAAAGAGCTATGTCTTCTCTGATGTATCAGTGTTATGTATAATGTAAGAGTACATTTTTATTATACTTGAGTATGTTTTTCCAAACTTATACAGGTTTACTGATTAAATAAGCTAGCATTACTTCTAATTAATGTTTGCTTATGAAAAATGTCAACTTGTGTTTATCCAAATTGCTTTGTTATTCTGATTAACTTTATTTCATTAACAATTATGTTCTATAGTATGTCAGCTTGAAGATAAATTTCCCACTTAAATTCTTGGGTTGGTATTAAATTGGGTTAATTAATAGAAAACCGTTGGATACCTAGATCATTTCTAAGTAAGATTGAATACTAAAGTATTAATTATTTAACATAATTTTAACTTTATATATCTTTGTTTCTTATTTTTATATACTATAGAAAGACTAGTGAACATGTTCATTTTTGCTACTTTTAGAAGGTATATAAGGGATATTAGCAACTGTAAAAAGTTGTGTTATATGAATTCATGAGCTCTGCTAGTCTGATAAAATGCTAGGGTGTGACAGTTCACATAATCTACCCCCCAGTTTTCTCTGTAGGATAGAAGTTACTTTGGTTAAAAGTTATATTATTATAAGTGGTTAAGACTACACTGAAAAGCAATAGTTTCAGAGAAATATAACTGTGTATGTCCTTGTTGTTTTTTTTTTAAAAGAAAAGACTAGTTTTGTCCTAAAGTAGTGGTATGAAGTTTTTCATAATACCATTTTTATTTTTATTTCTTCTGTATCTGTAATGAGGTCTCATCTTTTATTCCTGATGTTAGTAATTTGTTTCCTCTCATATTTTCTTGACCTATCTAGCTAGAATTTTATCAACTTTATTGTATTTTGCAAAAAAGAAGCTTTGGTTTCATATTTCCTGTTGCTTCTTCATCTCTACGTAATTGATTTCTGCTTTTTATTATTTCCTTCCTTCTATTTACTTTAGGTTTAGTTTGCTCTTCTCTTTCTAGTTTCTTGTAGTGGAAATTTAGATGATTAATTTAAACCTTTCTTTGTTTTCTAACAGGAGCTTTTAAGGCCATACATTTGCCTCCAGGCAATTTTAGCTGCTATAGCTGTATCCCACAAATTTTAATGTGCTGTGTTTATATTTTCATTTAGTTCAAAATACTTACTTGCCTTTTTACTTTTCTTTTTCTTTGTCACATGGATGTTGATTACACTTAGTTTCCAAATATTTGGGAGATTTTCTAGGTATTTTTATATTCTTTTTCTTTTTATTTATTTATTTTTATTTTTTATTTTTTTAAAATTTATTTTTATTGTTAGACTTATTGAGGTGACATGTTAGCAAGGATTACATAGGTTTCAGGCATACAGTTCTATAGTGCATTGTCAACTTGTTGTATAATAAGTTCACCACCCAGTGTGAGTTCTCTTTCCATCACCTTATATTTAGCTCCCCCTCCCTCCTCTCCCACCCCCTCCCCTTTCTCCCATCCCTAACCCACTCGTCCCCAAATTAACATTGAACTATTGATTGTGTCCATGGGTTGTTTGTTTGTTTGTTCATTTCTTTTCTCTTTGTTGCTTTCAGTTTTATATTCTGCATATGAGTGAAGTCATACAGTTCTTTGTTTTTTCTGTCTGGCTTATTTCACTAAGCATGATGATCTCCAGGTCCATCCATTTTGTTGCAAATAGCAATATTTTATCTTTTCTTACAGCTGAGTAATATTCCGTCGTGTATATGTACCACAGCTGCTTTATCCAGTCATCTGTCACAGGGCACTTTGGTTGTTACCATGTTTTGGCCACTGTGAACAACGCTGCAATGAACATTGGGGTACATAAGTCTTTGCGGACTAAGGTTTTCAAGTTTTTTGGGGAAATCCCCAGAAGGGGGATTGCTGGGTCAAATGGTAACTCCATTCCCAATTTTCTGAGGAAACTCCACACTGTCTTCCACAGTGGTTGTACCAATTTGCATTCCCACCAGCAGTGTGCAAGGGTTCCATTTTCTCCACATCCTCTCCAGCACTTGTTATTCCTTGTCTTGTTGATAATAGCCATTCTCACAGGTGTGAGGTGGTATCTCATTGTGGTTTTGATTTGCATTTCCCTGATAGCTAATGAGGATGAGCATTTTTTCATATGTCTGCTGGCCATTTGTATTTCTTCATGGGCGACGTGTCTATTTAGTTCCTCTGCCCACTTTTTAATTGGGTTGTTTGTTTTTTTGTTGTTAAGTCTTATTAGTTCTTTATATATTTTAGATATTAGACCCTTATCTGATGGGTTATTTGCAAATATTTTCTCCCATTCAGTTGGCTGTGTCTTTGCCTTGTTGATGGTTTCTTTTGCTGTGCAGAAGCTTTTTAGTTTGATATAATCCCATTCATTTATTTGTGTTTTTACTTCCCTTGCCTTTGAGGTCAGGTTCATAAAGTCTTCCTTGAGTCCTAGGTCTATAAGTTTAGTACCAATGTCTTCTTCTATACAGTTTATTGTTGCAGGTCTGATATGAAGGTCTTTAATCCATTTCGAGTTAATTTTTGTATATGGAGAGAGTTCACACTCAAGTTCATTCATTTGCATATATTTTTCCAGTTTTTCCATTACCACCTACTAAAGAGACTGTCTTTTCCCCATTGTATGTTTTTTGCTCCTTTATCAAAAATTATTTGTCCATAAATTTGTGGGTTTATTTCTGGGTTTTCAATTCTATTCCGTTGGTCTATATTTCTCTTCTTCTGCCAGTACCAAGCTGTTTTGACTATTGATGCTTTGTAATATAAATTGAAGTCAGGGAATGAAATGCCACCAGACTTTTCTTTTTATGTAGTATTGCTTTGGCAATTCGAGGTCCTTTATGGTTCCATATAAATTTACTAATTCTTTTATCTAT
Source organism: Lyroderma lyra (assembly GCA_004026885.1). Lineage (NCBI taxonomy): Eukaryota > Metazoa > Chordata > Mammalia > Chiroptera > Megadermatidae > Lyroderma > Lyroderma lyra. Next base: position 1,302 of record PVJL010001397.1, on the reverse strand, counting down.
TTCATGAAAGTATGATTGTGGAATTTTGATGGGTATTGCATTAAATCTGTAGATTGCTTTGGGCAGAATGGCCATTTTAACAATGTTAAGTCTTTCTATCCATGAACAGGGGATATTTTTCCACCTCTTAAAGTCTGTTTCGATTTCTTTCAAAAGTGTCTTATAGTTTTCCATGTATAAGTCTGTCACGTTCTTCGTTAAGTTAATTCCCAGGTATTTCATTCTTTTTGTTGTGATAGCAAAGGGAGTTGACTCCCTCATTTCTTTTTCTGTGGATTCATTGTTTGTATATAGGAATGCTGTTGATTTTTTTACATTGATTTTGTATCCTGTGACTTTACTATATTCGTTTATTGTTTCTAATAGTTTCCTGGTGGAATCTTTAGAATCTTTTATATAAAGGATCATGTCATCTGCAAATAGTGACAATTTGACCTCTTTTTTCCCAATTTGGATACCTTTGATTCCTTTCTCTTGCCTGATTGCTGTGGCTAGAACTTCCAGTACTATATTAAATAGCAGTGGTGACAGGGGGCATCCCTGTCTTGTTCCTGATTTTAGGGGAATAGGCTTCAGCTTTTCCCCTTTCAGTATGATGTTAGCCAAGGGCTTGTCATATATGGCCTTTATTATGTTGAGATACTTTCCTTCTATACTTATTTTATTTAGTGTTTTGATCATAAATGGATGCTGTATCTTGTCAAAAGCTTTTTCTGCATCCATTGAAATGACCATATGGTCTTTATCTTTGATTTTGTTTATGTGGTGTATCACATTGATTGATTTTCATATGTTGAACCATCCTTGTGCTCCTGGGATGAATCCCACTTGATCTTGATGTATGATCTTTTTGATGCATTGTTGTATTCTGTTTGCTAATATTTTGTTTAGAATTTTTGCATCTGCGTTCATCAGAGATATTGGTCTATAGTTTTCTTTCTTTGTGTTGTCTTTGCCAGGCTTTGGTATTAGAGTAATGTTGGCCTCATAGAATGAGTTAGGAAGTATTGCTTCCTCTTCAATTTTCTGGAAGAGTCTGAGGAGGATAGGCGTTAATTCTTCTTTGAATGCTTGGTAAAACTCATTGGTGAAACCATCTGTTTCAGGGCTTTTGCCTTTAGGGAGATTATGGATAGTCATTTTAATCTCTTCACTATCAATTGGTCTATTTAGATTATCCAGTTCTTCTTGGTTCAGTCTAGGTAGGCTATAAGTTTCTAGAAACTTGTCCATTTCTTCTAGGTTGTTAAATTTAGTGGCATAAAGTTCTTCATAATATTTTCTTATAATCCTTTGTATTTC